>VYZW01043330.1:3089-19020 GCA_013401315.1 Balaeniceps rex | reverse complement strand
GGAAAGCCTGCTTTGATGAAAGACTATAGGGCTAACTTAGCTTTCATTTTTAAACAAGGAGCTTTCACTTCTGTTTTGTGTATTCATGTGTAGAATCAAAAACCCTTATCAAAATTCTGACTAACTCTCTTCTTCCAAATAACTGCTAAAGGAAGCAATGGGCAGCGTTCTGTTAATCAAATTACTTTTGCTGTGATTTTAGTAGTTTTTAGGAGAATGCCAGGATTTTGTGAATACCATAAAAGCATTTACTCTGTCTTAGGAAAACAGGATTTTAAATTAATCTTAGAATCAGGCTGATATAGCTAGAATCCTATACTAGAATATTTCTGGAAATGCTGAGAAATCAGATGGTGGAAATTTGACATTCTTTACAAAATACCTTTCATTGTTTTAATTACTCTTTTATTTAATTAGCCTTTTCAGTAATAGATGACAGAAATACCTTTTTTCAAATGAAGAAAGTTGTTTGACCTGAAATATTTGTTTTCATAATTTTATTTCATAGCAAATACTCACATTTTGGGGTTTTTCCCCATTCAAATTAAAAGATATTTCAAAACTGTAAAACCCATTGCAAAACAAAAAGAGCTTTTACCATCCACATAGGTTGCCCCCAATATTGTCTTAAAGAAATGTGTGTAGAACTTCTTTTTTATTACTCCTTGCTGAATAAGAACACCTATGACCTGTTTTTCTTAAATTTTGTCATGTTCTGATGAGAAGCTTGACTAATTTGTATAGTTAATGAGAGATGAAAAAACATTGCTTGACATGGAGAAATACCTCATTTTGTCACTGAAGGGCAGGCTAATATTTGTATGCTTTGCTTGTCTGTAAACCTATAGTTTGCACTACAGTTCCCGAATTGCTACCAGCAAGAGCTATATTAGGTTCGCTTTTTAGCATGAAAATTACATGTGTGTGTGTGTGTGTGATGTTCTCAAAACTAGTAAAAAGATGAACAGGCCTGGAACATCTACCGGCTCAAAGGAGATGATGATAAGATTTTTAGTGAGGAGAGAAAACATACTGGTGTTCTTGGAATGCTGGTAGCTAAATTTTTATGGAAAATGGTTTAAATGCTCTGCTTCATTTATTTCAGTACTCTTGATATGTTTTTTGCATATAGAATGTAGCATGATTGTATTTTCTGTGGTCTTTATCCATTCTTTTTCTCTATTGTTCATTTGGCAGATCAGTACTTCCGTAATTCATTTGTTTTCCTTTCTTTTACGTTGTTCTTAAAGTGAAAATGGGTGAATTAGACATGCTTTAAGAACCGACACAGCCAGAATATCCACAACTGTCTAGTTTCTGTCTATTCAGATTAGGTGAAATAAAATATTTGTCTTCAAATAAGTTGTGTAGCAGAGGGTGAACAGACTACTGTGAAACCAATCCATCTGTCATATAATGCTACATTGCCGTATTGCATCAGCAGCCCATTTTTTTTAAAATGCCAAATATAATTGATACGGAAAGCTTACCATACTCTAATACAATTATTAAGAACAACTTTTTTACAAGAGCATAATTTAAAAGTTACTGGTAAAAATCTGTTTTGATGGTAGCAGTTGTATTTCTGTATTTAATGGAGTTTAATGCCTCAGAGCAATTTAAAGGACCAAGAGAGCTAGAAATTTGGTTTTTATGTGGTATTTCAGTTCCCTAGATGCTGAAATATTAGCAGAAGACCAGCTTGCCTCCTTCAGTCTTCCCCTGCCACTGGGCAGAAAGCAACGCAGAAATCACCAAACTACTTAGGCTTTATCTTCTCCATATGTTGGTGAAACACTGGAACAGGTTGCCCAGAGAGGTGGTAGGTGCCCCATCCCTGGAAACATTCAAGGTCAGGTTGGATGGGGCTCTGAGCAACCTGATCTAGTTGAAGATGTCCACGCTTGTCGCAGGGGGGTTGAGCTAGATCTTTGGAGGTCCATTCCAACCCAAACTATTCTATGATTCTATGATATAAGTGTTCCTCCTTGCAGTTTCACTGTGAATGGAGAAGTAATCCTATGCTTTGATCAGCTTTCTCATCAACTATTGTCCAGAGCTGGTTAGAGAACCTCGAAATATATGCAGGCTCATTTTCTAAATTTGTATTCCATTTTCATATCATTGTTTACCCTGAAATGTTATTTCTGTCAATGTAATTTTAAGCATTTCTTGTAATTACTTCTTCCCTCTTCAGCATTTGACGGATAATGATATTGCATTGTTTTTTAAAAGGTCTCCACCTTGCTTGGCAATAACTGCTTCTAAAATGCTCTGCTGCTGTGATGTGGCTTTGTAATGTTTGGGATCATCTGACAAGCGAGGAAAAGAGATTCCAACCGGACAAATTTAGATTTAAAACCATTAGTAACAGATGGCATAAGAAAGCTGTACCAATTTAGAAAACATCTGGTTTTGTGGACTTTAGAATTAAATGACAATATTTTGGAGTAATTGTAAGTATTCTCCTGAGGAATGTCACTTTTTTTAGGTAAATGAATAAATCGTGACTCTGATATATCCTGTAACTAATATTTTCACGAGTGTTTTTTGTGAAGGCAAAATGTGCCATTAGCTAACTTTCACTTCTGTATCTGAGTTAGCTACGTATAAGCTAACTTAGTTCTTGTTTTGCATCTTCTAAAAAAATGTATGCTTGTGTTTTCTTCTTAAAAATCTTAGCCTGTATACTAAGCAGGGTACCAGAATCTGTTCTGGTTTTTTTCTGTTGAATTTTGGCATTTTGCTTGTGTTCCTCCTTGGAAAGAAATCCAAACCTTTTGAACGTTTTTATAATATTGTTTTGAAAAGTCCATTTGGGATCTCAGAGGTCAGGTTTCCAGTTGAGCTTGTCTGTTTCTGAAATATACAGAAGACTTCATTTTCAATGTCAGGACCATCGTATCATGAATGATCAGTACAACTCAGGAAATATTTTGACTTTGAAAGACCATATTTTAAAAATATGTATTTTGCCTAAGAAACATTATTTCTATCTCTGGTAGCACAGTTTAGAAGCTCAAGCGTGACAAATTAATAAATATTATTTATGGTTTTAGCTGCTTTTAAAAAATTATATTTTATTCTGAATGAAGTATTCTTACAGAAATCCCTCTATTAATATAAATATTCTTTCACTAAGACCTCCTTCATCAAGCTGTGTTTCCTTCTCAAGTACCCATAGCAATGCTTCCTTTTCCTCTGTCGTTCTAACCAATGTTTCACACCTGTGATGGAAATAATGATTTTACTGAAAGCAGAGATACAATTTCCAAAATTATCATTGACTTCAGTGGTTTTGAAATTTCACCATCTGGATGTGTTTTTTAACTCCTTTGGATAAGCTTTCTCTGGTTTGGTTGTGCAACACTAGCATTCAAGGTTTGAGAAAGTTGTATTTCTAATTAATTCTAATTAAGAATTTCTAAGTTCCAAGAAAAACATAAATAAACCGAAATGCTTTTCTTTATCTATCTGGAATTTAAATATGGAAACCATTCATTTAAAGTGGTAACTTTTGCATGAGTGCATAGATTTTTATATTTTCCATGTCTGATTGTAACATTTCCTAAATATAGAAAATGTTTCTTGGTTTGGAAAGGCCAGAGTAAAAATAAATTATGAAGTATTAATAGTATGAAACAATTTTAAAGAATATTTGAATTATTTTTCAAGTGGTTAATTTAAAAAATACAACCTTTGTCCTTACTTAGTAAGGTTTTTTGTTGTTTGAAATTGCATTTTCATGAAGGCCAGGGAGCTGGAATTGCCACCTACTCGATTTTTCATATAGTTAGCATAGCGTTTTCTATAACCTTTTCTTGATTCCAGAGCTGAATCAGTATGATATATTGCCTTAAAGTTATATGTTTTTTCTGTAATACCAGTTGAGTAGTTTTTAGAAACTACTTCAGTCTGCTGTTCACTGTCCAGCCATATAGCATTAATATACATGCAGTGAACTGGGTGTTGGTCCTATCTATATAGATGTAGGACTCAGGTGAGACAAAAATTATTCTAATTGAAAAAAATGGAAGTAATAGTGCACGCTGTGTTATGGGTTTGTTGGCATAGTTCTGACATGCTGAATTCTTCAAAAAATATGCTGACAGAAGCAAACTTGCACTATTTTTGTGAATTAGAATAAAGCAGCACTTTTTTTTGTGAAATATAGTATTAATTAAATGTTTTCAGTTCAACTTATCCAAAGAAGGCACAGTAAGAAATAAATCAGGTGAAACTCTAGAGTGGTGGTGGAAATGGAAGGTTACGAGGAGATCTCCAGTTTACCCAGTGTATGAGGCAGAGAAAAAAGTCATGTTGTGTGACATGGTGCATCAAACCATTAGCTCAACATTAACAGTCCCTGGGAGGAAAGAGAATAACCTATGCGCATAAATCACTATCTACAGAATGTACTATATGGTGTCTTCAAGATTTTCCATTCAATATTGTACAGCTTTATGTGATGGGGATTAACCTTTACCCATTCTTTATCTAGGGATCACTGACGGTTGTAGCTTCCAAACAGGCCATGTGATTACAGGTTAATCACAGGAGTTCAAAGAATGCTTTTAAATTATCCTTCTTCCAAAAAGTATTAAAAAGAGGTCAACTAAATTCTGTTTCAGCAGACCATTTATTTTATATTTTTTCAGTATTTTTAATTCTGAAACTGTATTTCTTCCTCAGATAGGTTCTCTTCCAAATAAAACGTTATAAAGTAACTTTGTAGAAAATTCTTTGCTATGCAGTAGTTATCAATATCTGAGCTGCCAATAACTTAACTGATTTTGCAGCTTCTATGTGATTTCAGTAAACTTTACATGATGATTGTGCTTGTGCTTTTTTCACCTTTGAGAGAACATATCTAAGAAGGGATTTATTTTCATCAATTTTATTATTAGATAGTTCAGCACTATTGAAAGGTGGATACTGCTTCTTTTATAGTAGCCTAGCCGTGTCTCTGTAAGTGCATGTTCATTCATTGTCCCTAGGACTCTCTGCTTCTCTGGGTATTGATACCCAGAATTTGGTATAACTGCTTAAAATGGGCAAGGCACAGGAATGAAAAGCAAAAGAACTGCTTGTATGATTTGTAATAAACTACAAGCACTTTTTTAATGAAATGCTGGTTTTGTTGATTAAGCATTTTAGATGCATAAGTAACACAGGAACATGCTTAAAATTATCATTCCAAAAGCACAGTTCTAAATCAGCAAAGTGTGCAGAGTCTATTGTATTGGTGCAAGTTCAGTGGTGAACATGCAGTGTTGATGGCAGAGACAAGCCCAGTGGGACTGTTCATCTAATTAGAAAAAATTCAAGTCTCAATAATCATAGAATCATAGAATCATAGAATGCTTTGGGTTGGAAGGGACCTTTAGAGGTCATCTAGTCCAATCCCCCTGCAGTAAGCAGGGACATCATCAACTAGATCAGGTTGCTCAGAGCCCCGTCCAACCTGACGTTGAATGTTTCCAGGGATGGGGCCTCCACTGCCTCTCTGGGCAACCTGTTCCAGTGCTTCACCACCCTCATTGTAAAAAATTTCTTCCTTATATCCAGTCTAAATCTACCCTCCTTTAGTTTAAAACCATTAGTCCTTGTCCTGTCACAACAGGCCTTACTAAAAAGCCTGTCCCCATCTTTCCTATAGGCCCCCTTTAAGTACTGAAAGGCCGCAATAAGGTCTCCCCGCAGCCTTCTCTTCTGCAGGCTGAACAGCCCCAACGCTCTCAGCCTGTCCTCATAGGAGAGGTGCTCCAGCCCTCGGATCATTTTCGTGGCCCTCTTCTGGACTCGCTCCAACAGCTCCATGTCCTTCTTGTGCTGAGGGCTCCAGAGCTGGACGCAAAATAATAATTGCAATGGAACTGGCATTGATTTTCAAATAAATTCAAAATAACCTAAATTATTCTTAACAAATGACAAAAGCTGGCTCTGCACTCATTTAATATAAGCACAGGCTGCTAGTATATATAGTACCACCCTTGTTTTACCACCAATTTGGAATGTTACCTATTTGCTGTATCTGACACAGTACGGATAATTAGGGCAAATAAATTTGAATCTTAATTAGAAATTCACAAACTGATAATTACAAATGTAGACATAAGAGTGATGACAGGTAATGCTACACCCGAAGCCAGAACATCTTTGGGTCTCCACAAATATTCTGTTTGAAGACAGAGTATGAACTATTTGCTCACACCATTAACTTCATACTGCAGAAGGAAAGGAACACGAGGCAAAGGTGTCAGCGTCACAGGTGTATGTAGTAAATTAGGCTCTTCAAACGATCTCCATTGCATCCATTTAATATGATTGGAAACTTTTGTGTTGATTTGTCCTTTGATTTTATGGTGTCAAATAATCACTTCGGCAAATAGAGGTTCTGAAAAGGATGAGACCGATCATTCTTGTATTCTTTTCATTGAGTAAGTTATTCTCTAATTTAAGGTTCATCAGAGAGCACTTAGGGCAGTTCCCTGTATTGGTAGACCAGAGAAGCAATATTGCTGACTTAGAGGAACTCCTGACTGACTACTTTTTTCCAGCAGGCTCAGATAGTTCATGCATGACTGTCATTAACAGTTTGGTTAATCTTGCATGTTTTAAGCCGTCTTTCAGCGTTGTACGTTATTCAAAAATCTAAATGTACTTTTCTGGACTTGTGAATGTTTTAAACTTTGTTTTTATCCCAAGAAGGAATGAAGAGTTGAAATAACCCAATTCTGCATTAAATGGAAAATGCTAAAATCTTTGATATGGAGATGTCAAACCACCTCATTTCTACACACTTGATTTAGAAAAAGAGTTGTCAGCACTCCTGACCTAAGATGATTTGCTTTAGTTTGGTGAGAAACACTGAAATATTTTATCTGGCAATCAGTTTGCCTGTATCTGTGCTTGTCAGTGCAGTCTCCTGGGATTTGTAGTTCCTGTATTTTGTGCTCTTTTCTTCTCTGTGATGCAGCTTGACTAGCTGAACAAAGACCCCTGGTTCACTGAGTTGGGCAGCTCTCAGATGGCACTGTGATGATTCAATTAAAGAAGGATATTGCAGTAATTGTTGGCATGTGCAGTCTAGGCAAAGAGCAGCTCGCATGGGAAGACAGAGTCTGAGGCTCCTAAAGTGTAACTCTGATGAGGTAGTTTAGCCATTTTTGTAAATACACAGATTTTTTTGCCTCAGTGAACCGCAGCAAAATACTTTAAGTTTTATGCATCCTACAATTGCAGGCTTTTTAGCTGATGGAGGTCTCCACAGAAAATTTGTAGTATGATTGGCAGTGTGTGAGACAGAGCATATGTAGTATAATGGAGTTTCAAGAGAGGACTAGTGTTGAAAGCAAGAGCAATTATAGGTAATTCATTATCAGTATAATACTAACAAGATGAGAATTTATCTATCTATGCTGTATAGTTAGCATGTGTTGGAAAAGAGAAAAAATGGCCATTACCTTGTAAGGAACCTTGCAGCTTTCTCCTTCCCTGCTGGTTTTGTTCAGCCTGTATTGCTTCGTATACGTCTCTGCATGGGGGCTGGCAAAGGAAAGCCTCCTGCAACCTGCTGGCCGGCTGCACTAATGACCTCAGACTCTGTAATGTGTTTAAGTAGGGAGGGGAAAAAAATGTCTTTCTAGGGAAACTTGTTGCGTAGTGTAAGAAATTATTACATATTGTAACTTGTACTTTGTTAATAAGTTTGGATGAGGTTTGCAGTTAGTTCCACTGGGTTATTCCACCCCTGCATTTGGGTAAAATGAAGAAGAAAGATTTTAGCAAAATGAACAAAGCTGTAGTGTGGGTGGACCCCAGTACACTCAATGTAAGAGCAAACCCCTGTTCTAAGGTACCATAACTGAGTACAGAATTATGCCTAGTTTCATTCTAGTATTCCTGGGTATGCTTTTAATTCCCTGGCACTGAAATTTGTTTTAGTAACAGAAATCAAAATGAGATATCTGTAAATGTGTAAGTAGGTCAAGGCTTCAAGCTTTTACCATGTATCTCTTCAACTTTATTTAGTTCCAGACCATTGCTTTCTTTTTCTAGTCTTGGAATCCTTGTATCTAGTGATCATCTTTATGTGGAGTTGATTTAGACTTGCTTTTAAGGGAAGGAGAAACTCTTGTCCTGCACTGACAAACTTTTTGAGCTTTTGACTTTTGTTGTCTCTGAATTAATTAAAAACCCCCACTTTTTAAAAAGCAATGATGATGAGTTATGGTGCAAGGGGATCATTTTTGCAAGATGTGTGGATGATTAGCAATGAAATTCATATTTAGATTTAGAAATTTAAAGATCAGGGTCTTCCCAAACCACATGGCACTGAAATCTAAGGAACCATAAAAGTTGTGCTCCTAGGAGTTGTATTCATTTCACCTAGCTATAAGTAGCTAAAGGATACTAGTCCTGGTTTGTTGTCAAGACTTCCACTGTCAATAATGGAGAAAGACAGGTACCTTTGGGTAGTGACTGATGATTAAAGATAGAAGAGAAGCGTACCCCCTCTGGCAGAAACCTCTTACGATCGTATCAAAGAAGAGGAGAAGCCTAATAAGCATAGTCCTTCAATAGACTTAGCGATACACATGACTCAGAACCATCACCTTAACCTCCTATTTGATAACTTTTAATCTCTCTTCCCCATGGCCAGATACTGGCTCTGTGGGCTTGTTAGGTCTCTGTCAGTTCTGCCCCTAGAGTAAGTCATGCATGTCTCCATGCCTAGCTCCCAGTGCGTTTGGAGCAGAGTCAGTGGTCATTATTAGGCAATGGTTCCTGTATCCTGTAGCCTTTCTATTACAGGATATCACTGTCTTCTTTCTTTTTGCTTCATATAAGATGCATTGTCACTGTTGTCATAGAGTTAGTCTTTGAAATAGATTTCACAAAGTCCTTACACGTCAAGATGAAGACTGCAAATTATCTTCTCAAGGAGATGAGTGAAGTTTTAAATATTATTATTATAAGTTTGGGCTGAGTTGCTTATGCATCAGAAGGTTAGTGAGTTTTTGTCAGGGTTAGAATTGCCTCACTGGTAAACAAATGGCACATTTTTTGAAGTATACATTTCTTTAGAAATGCTTCCGTAGAATCCTTGCTGCTTTGTGAACTTCTTTCTAGCTACGCTTTCCCTGTTAATTGTGTATAATGATGACTGAAAAGCTAAAAGATGTGCTTGTACAAATTAATTTTCTCAAGCACATTGAGCTTCATTTGCAGAGTGATTAGGAGGCAGTTGTTGTTTGTGGATTTGTTTTCTTTGAGTTCTTTGAGAAGGCTTAGGGCTAAAAAAGGTCCCATTGCATGATCAGAGCTGGTCAGGCTTAGCCAGAGAAGCACTTAAGAAAAGAACTGTGAAAGCCTAATTCTGAGGTGAAGTGAAGGAGCTTATATTTCACTTTTGAGCATCGAGTCAGGTGACTCAGAAGCAAACAATGATACATCAGGAAGGAAAATTATTGTATCAGGCAGCAGCTTGTATTTCCCAGGTTAGACTTCTTGAGCAAAATCAGATGAAGATTTTCTTTCATCATTCTAATTAAACTATTCTGCCCTTTTGATTGTCTTAGGTCATTGCTGATGAATGACAGAGAAGTGCTTTGAATGCTGCTTCCCAAATATAATTAAATGAGATGTTTTTCAGTGGAAGACATTATACGTTTGCTGAATTTAAAGCAGCTAAAACAGAAATAGGGACTACGTATATTAAAAGTTAAACTGTGCACCTGCATATGTTGGATTAGATGGTTTTGAATCTTTAATTGAAGCATTTTTTTAAAAAAAATTGCCCTTCATTTTCTTGAGTTCTTATGTTTAAGATTTAAGATGACCACAAACCACAAGTGACCTTTTAGATTTCTGCACAAAAAGGGACAAGACAAACAAGAATTTTGTAGTCTGACAGACAACATACAGAATCACAGGTCAACTGTAAATAATTAGGAGTCTGCTGTTGTGTTGTATCTCGTTTCAGAGCATTCCCACTCACTTATGCAGTAATCTTTGTACACTGAATTAACCAGGCAGTTCAGAAGGACGCTGTCTGGAGTGTGAGCTGCCTTTTACACAGAGGGTGTTCACTCCTGACACGGAACAATAATCTGAGCTAGACGTGCAGGGGAAGGTGCAATTTTGCAGTGCAGACATCCTAGAGCTCACTTTGCTGATCAAAACCAGAGAACTCCCCCTGCCCAGAGCTACAGTCCCTATCAGAGTTAGGTTTTATGCAGTTTAGATTAAATCTTGTCCACGAAACAAGTTTAGGAAAGCATATGTGAATGTCAGTTAACAGTTTATTCCATATACCCTCCAAAGGCTGATTACTGACAGCACTAGGAATGTTAGGCATTAAACGTTGGCATTCTTGTGTGTTCCTGAGAAAGAGGTAACTACCTGTAAAATTATGTTCCCGGATTGTGTCCTACATTTGTAGTAATCCTTATTATAATGCAAATACACCTTTATCTTGTTGCCTTACGTATAAATTGTCTTCTAAATTTTGTCCCAGTGTAACATATATTATTATTCACTCTGCAGTTCTAGCAATATTCTTATAAGCTTACGCTGCATGTATGGAATTTATCATCAAATTTACTTCTGTTCATTTCCATAGAAGACCATGCACCTATGGTGATAATTTACTTTATTGTTTAAAGCAAAGATATTCACTTGAATTTGAGCGACTATTCATTTAAGGGTTCAATAAGACAGTTTACCAACTGAATTTAGGAGGGGTTGAAACAAGCCTTCACTTATTATATAGTTAATAAATGTAGGGACAGATTCCATTTCATAGACAACAGTTTGCCTGCTTGGCGATTTCTTCAGAACATTATTAATAGCCTTTTCTATTTAAATAATTAAATTCCATGTCGGATGAAAGTCATTACAATGAACATTAATTCTTTTCTTCTGCTACATTTGTACATTTCTTAATTCTGAGCAATAGACTTGGTCTTCCACATCTTGCTAACAATATATACTTCTTGTGTGTACTTTCTGTTTTGGACTATGCTATTGGATTTGTCTTCCTTGGGTTGTTAATGTATGATCCGTAAGTACATGGAGCATGTGAACGTCCAGACACTCTCTATGTAAACAGGTTTTTCATGAGCAGTTGAATGAATCGATTTTGTTTTCATTTTTGGTATGGATTTTTGTTCTTTTTCCCTGTGGACACCACTGGTGACCTCAGCTCCCTTTCCCTTTCCTGGCTCTATACAACTCCCCCATTGGGCACAGCTGCAACTAATGCTGATTTGCTGTTTGCTGACTTGGGTCATCTGTCTTTTGTGGAAAAAGGGTGTATAACAGAATTATGTCTGTTGGTCTCTTTTCTCAACACAAACCAGCCACAAACTTTTAATGAATTCTTTGGGAACCTATTGGGGGACAGAGGTGAGATAATTTTTTTTTTAAGATTTGACGAATAAAATAATATAAAATGCTCTGTCATGCAGAGTTTTTCATGTGGATTATGTTGGTGATTTAAGGAAAAAGGAAGGATAGCTGTAATTCATTTTATCATAATATCATTGAATATTTTGAGAAGTTAGATATTCAAAGAAAGAAAGAAAGAAAGATGGAAGTTATCTAATGTGTAAACTTCAATTATGAAATGTGCAAGAATAAAGACTGGCATTGTCAGCCAATGACTCTATCTAAACACTCTTTGTGTTTTCCAGTAAAAGGGCTTGCTGTCCATAGTTCACATGAAAGTGAACCTTTGGGTTGGACATAATTTATAAAACGTACAGGCCAAATTAGCCTAAAAATTTGAGTTGGAAAAATGAGCTAACATAAAAATATATATAAAAAAAATACAGCAAAGTGATTTTAATCATTTTTATACCCACTCCATTACCTACAAAAAATATTATGTTTCTGGCTCTGCTGTCTCTAGGGATGCAAAATTGCATCATGTTGTATTTTTTTTCCTCTTCTCAAAAGAAAAGAAGGCATTTTTGCTTTGAACGTAAAAGCTCTATTTTTGTTTTGAACAGCCTTTTTGAGAACTGTATCAGTCCCCTAGAAGGCTGTATGAGTCTATTTTGCTTTTATATGTGGTAAAATGCCAGTAATACAACCAAAACATGAATTTCTATATCCAGCAATGGTTTTTAACTGCTTCTTTTAACTACTTTTAACTAAATCTCTTTGTTCTGCTTTGGTATTTCTTTCTCAAGAGACTTTGAGCACATAGTTTTTTTTACTCTTGTCCATGAATAAATTACTTGCAATTTTTTAGCCTGTTCAATAAAAATATAGGATATAAATTATAAGTTAAAAAAGAAATAGCAAGAGTGGACCTGTCATTCTGAGAGATTGATCTAGGATTTCTTGGAGAATTTATTTTAGAAAATAATTCTGGATTTCTTTATTCTTTCTTTCTTTTATTTTTTTTCTCTGTGTTCAGATGGAAGACGTCATAGCCCGCATGCAAGATGAGAAAAATGGGATTCCTATTCGTACAGTCAAAAGTTTTCTTTCCAAGATCCCCAGTGTCTTTTCTGGTAAGAGTCAAAGTGAATTTCATACTATTTAAAGTTTCCACTCTACCTTACGTAAGGGGATGCTCGAATGGAAAACACTTTTAACTGAGTGCTATGGGGAATTCACAGTCCTCTGGTCTGGAGGAGACATTGACTATCCTTTGAATACTTTAATTATAGAATTTTTTGATGTTTCTCTCACACTGGAGTGGGCTTACACAGAGATTTTTTTTTTCCCCCCTGTAAATTAAGTGAAGGGAATACTTAACTTACTACCAAAAGTCAGTTATCTGAAGATGGCAATATTTTTATTGCAGAGTTTCTGCATTTCAGATCTGGTTTTTAGCCTGTTTTCATGGCAAGTATGAGTTTAGTGTATAGGCCAGTACATGAAGATAAGAACTGCCATAGCAGCAGCACAAAAGGAAAATCATCACTGCACTCTGCAACTGATACTGAATTGTGGCTGTAGACATTTATTACAACGTTTATGATCTGCTTTTGTAGCTGGCTGCCTATGCCCAAGAAGCTAAGACTGAGATATGTGTGGTGATTTGCAAGACAGCTGTAAACTTTATAGCTAATCCAAGTCAGTATTGTTATATGCACAAAAATCTGTCCATTTATTAATTAACTAGTATAATATATTTATTCATTTATTTACATATTTTTAGATCAATTTATGCATTTATATATGTGGATATGTATCTTTTTGTGCTACCAGTGAGTATGGAGTTCCTTTGAAATAGATGCCATTGTTGAACCTACTTTTTCCATACTCTGGTAACCGTTGAAATTTTTGTAATGCAAAAGGTAATCCTTACATAGAAAGTATTTATAGAAGTTTGTACTGTCCTGAACAGCAAGAAGAATTCTATACTTTCATTTCCAACCTTTGGAATGTTTCTGCTAGTGAATTATTCTGGCTCAAAGAAGGAAAGAGTCTTAAGAGTGAACAAAATGTCTTCATGATTTTAGAAACTAGTACAAAAACTAGCTTCTGAAGAATGGACCTTTATTTCCCATAAGTTAGTACAGCATGGCATCCTATTAAATGATCCATATTACTTGTTGTTCTCTGCCTTACCTTGTGTGCTATGGATTTCAAATTAGACAGACTGGTTATGTTTATTTGTATAGCAGGAGACATTATTTACCATTGTTTTTTCTTCCTGGAATAGACATCATACTTTTTAAGGTTGTGTTAGAATATATATACAGTAGTACATAGCAGTCACTGATACAACAACTTTTATATTGAGGCATTAAGTTTATCAACTGCAGGGGGAAAGAAAAAGCATAGAAGAGTTCTTTTTTTTCCCTTTGCAGGTTTTATCCCTCAAATGCCAGGGCAGTAATTTTTGCTACACATGACTAAAAAACCCACCAGACAGCACAACTGTCATTTTCATTCAATTAATCTACTCCCCTGTCAGTTCTCTATCCTGGATGGAATCTGAACTCTTCAAACCTTCGTGTTGAGAGTAGCAGGTTTCCTTTAATGTGCTAGGGGTCTGTGTATAGGTAGCAAATGAATCTCAGCTTGAACTTAAACCTATTGATTGCTAGGAAACATGGGAGTATTGTTGTCTAAGGATCATGATGATAATAATGAAAATGTATATAATAACAGCTTGTAGTACTGTTATTACCAACAATAGCATCCATATGAAAATGATCAAATCAAGAGCAGATGCTCTCCAGTTAAAAAATACATATATATGTCTATATGCTCTCATATATATCTCCGTGTGTCTAAGCATAAAGGCATGTATTATACCCAGCCATCTGTCCAGGATTTTGTCCCATAAAACAGAAACTTTGCAATTGTTTGTTTGTGGGGAGAAGCAAAATGGGTAGGTGTACCACAGTTAAGTCATGTTCCTGCAAGCACTTAGACAAGACCTGTAAGAGTCCTTTAAAAAACTTTTAAAAATTAAGGATATCCATAAATTGTCTGTAAGAATAGGGTCTTATGGGCTAGTATTTTAATTATGTTGTTATAAAAGCAAGAGAGGTATTTTTATTTTTGTTCACTTTTATTTCATACTATTGCTTCTAAAAGCAGCAAGTGAAAAACTAGTTGAAAGAACAGTCACATTTTAATGCAGAATTACTGACCATATCTATTTAAGGATGACTACATTAGCAAAATCAGCCTGGGGAATGGTATCTGAATTTAACCTTTTGATAGAATGTTGTAATTATAATAAATAGAATGATGTGATTATATTATCTCATTTACTGAGTCATTCCTTAAATGTTTTTACAAGTAAAATATCCACACAGACAAACATTTCAAATACAGATAATTCTCTATAGGCTGTACACATTGTTGTGCTTCAGAAAAACACAAAGAAAAATAACGCTAAGTTAAAGATTCTTTCACCTTGTAAAATTTTGAAAAAATGATGAATTATATTGCTTTATATTTCATATATTTATAGAGAGCAAATAAGTTGCTTGATGTTGATATTTGTATATTCATTTTTGTGAACAAGCTGCTTGAATTCAAACACACCATTTTTGTTCGATTTCTTTCTTGAAATCTTTCAAAAGTAAATCATTTAGTTGTCTTTACCTGAGTAAAATATGCTTAAAATGAGTTTGCAGGCTATTTGATGAAAAAGAATACAAACCCGTAGATATGTGCTAATATACTATTCATATTTGTACCCACATTTAGGAGTGTATCAGATTGACTTTATGCAGCAAATTTTTCTATGGTGTAAATTCACTGGAGATGGTGAATTGCAGACTAATTCGGATAATAGCATTCCAGTCACCTACAAGCAGGAGGTGGAATGGATTGTGAAAAAAAAAAAGCAGTCCTTGACTGAGCTCCAATATATCATATATGCCAAGATAAAAATCTCTGAACGCAAAGGCGTAAAACCAAAGCCGTTAGTACCTATCCTGGTTCTATACCTCATTCCTTAGTGCTGAGAGATTTTTCCTAGCTGTTTAGCATTAATAATGTTAGTAATCATAGAATCATAGAATACTTTGGGTTGGAAGGGACCTTTAGAGGCCATCTAGTCCAAGCCCCCTGCAGTGAGCAGGGACATCTTCAACTAGATCAGGTTGCTCAGAGCCCCGTCCAACCTGACCTTAAAGGTTTCTAGGGATGGGGCCTCCACTGCCTCTCTGGGCAACCTGTTCCAGTGCTTCACCACCCTCACTGTAAAAAATTTCTTCCTTCTATCTAGCCTAAATCTACCCTCCTTTAGTTTAAAACTGTTACCCCTTGTCCTGTCACAACAGGCCTTGCTAAAAAGACTGTCCCCATCTTTCCTGTAGGCCCCCTTTAAGTACTGAAAGGCCGCAGTAAGGTCTCCCCGCAGCCTTCTCTTCTGCAGGCTGAACAGCCCCAACTCTCTCAGCCTGTCCTCATAGGAGAGGTGCTCCAGCCCTCGGATCATTTT
>VYZW01043329.1:6501-19154 GCA_013401315.1 Balaeniceps rex | reverse complement strand
AACCCCAACTAAATTCCTAATAGATACAGGAGCACAAATATCTGTACTTACCCAAACCGATGCGATCACCTTAGGACTCAGGCTGACCTAAAGTTAAGTTAACTGGCATTAATGGTGGCAGTGAACTATGCCCCACTGTTAAAGTAAAAATTTGGCTTCCCAGCAACAAACGAGTAACCTCAGTTCACTTTGCAGTAAAAGGCCACTATGAAAACGTATTGGGGTTCGATGTTTTAATGGGACGAACCTGGCAGCTACCAAATGGTAGTATATGGTCATTTGGATCTGGAAGTCTTGGGGTGGAATCTGATATCCACATTTTGCGAGCAGCACCTGCACTCCCCTACTCCAGTCTCACTAACGTTCCCCAGTATTCAGTGTTGGCTGCCGCCAAAGATGGAATTTCAGCTGTTGTTGCGGACTTGGAGTCTCAGCAAATTATTTTTAGGATGCATTCTCCATATAATTCTCCTGTATGGCCTGTTCGCAAGCCTGATGATCAATGGCACCTTACAATTGATTATCAGTGTCTTAATGCCAACACTGCACCCTTAACAGCAGCAGTTCCTAATATGGCATACTTAACTGCCACTCTACAAGCAGCTGCCCATAAATGGATGGCTGTTTTAGACATCAAGGATATGTTCTTTATGACCCCCTTGCAAGACCAGGATAAACCCCATTTTGCATTTACTTGGGAAGGAGTACAGTATACCTTTAACAGGCTTCCCCAAAGCTACAAGCACTCCCCTACTATTGGTCATGGAGCACTAGCGGGACTTTTACAGCAAGTATCAACTCTACCAGAAACCCATCTCTACCAATACATAGATGACACTCTGATTGGGGGTGATTCCCCAGAAGCAGTAAGAACAGCAGCTGCCTCTGCATGGGAAACCTTAAATAATGCTGGAGGTAGTCATACCACTAGACAAGTGTCAGAGACCTGCCCAAGAAGTGAAATTTCTAGGAACCTGGTGGATCGCTGGTAGTGCTTCAATTCCACCTGATACCTTGGAAAAAAATAGAAGATTTACAGCCTCTCCAATCCAAAAAGGAACTCCAGCAAACATTGGGAATGTTAGGATGTTGGAGGAAACACATACCTGGATTCTCAATTATAGCCAGACCCCTCTACTCCCTCCTACAGAAAGGAAAGGTATGGGAATAGACTGAAGAGCAGAATGAAGATATGAAAACCTTAATGAAAGAACTGTGAACATACGAATCCCTTGGACCTGTACACCCCTCTGATCCTATTGTTGTAGAATGGGGATTTGCTGAACATGCAACTTATTGTAACCTGTTTCAGACTGGTCCTAATGGCCTGAAACGACCTTTAGTGTTTAGTTCAACTGCATTTAAAGAGACAGAACAATGATACTCCGAATGGGAGAAAGGGCTTTCATCCTTAGAGCTGTGAAACAGGACAAGAAAATACATTAGGAACAGCCTGTACAGACTAGAGGACTGTTTAATTTACTAGAGGCAATCTTAAAGGGAACTGCTCCTCCAGAAGGAATTGCTCAAAAACGCACAGTGACAAAATGGTGTAGGCATACCTAACAGGAGTTGCTGAGAATATGCAATTAACTGAAGGACACACCAAAGTTTCCAAATTACAGATACCTGTAAATACTGACCCTTTAGCTTTGCAACAACCTTTCAAACCTTCACCAAATCTAGATGCTCCACCCTTAACTGAGAATATGACAGCCGAGGGTATTTGGTTCACAGATGCCTCAGCCCAAAGGATAAAATGGAAATGGCCATACAGAGCTGTGGCCCTTGACATCACCACTGGCAAGCAGGCAGTAGAAGATGGAGAAGGTAGTGCATAGATAGGAGAACTCAAGAGCTGTTGTAGTTGCTGCTCAAAATGGAGCAAAAGCTATATACGTGGACTCTCATGCTGTTTGGGCAGTTGCAACACAGTGGCTCTGTCAATGGGAAACCCTAAAACGGGAAGTGAATAGATCCCCAGTTTGGAGAGGCAAAGATTGGCAGTTCTTGCTAGACATAGCTAGGAAAACACCTTTCAAGATGGGATGGATGAAAGTTCATGCTAAGGATGACCAACCAGCTACAAAGTGGAATCAAAACGTGGATGAGCTAACTAAGGTTAGGAAAGTCACTATAGATCCCAAATGGTACTGGCTAGGAGAATCTCAAGTTAGGACATAGTGGAAAAGATGCCCTTTACTTTGCAGCACAAAGCCGAGGCTGGCCCCTTGACAGAAAAGCATGTGAAACCATACTTACTGAGTGCCCTCAATGCCGACTCAGATTGCAAACTGATCATCCTGATGAAGCACCACCTCTGCACATTAAAGAAGGAAAAACATTATGGTCTGTCTGGCAAATCGATTATACGGGTCCTTTAAAATCATCTGCTGGGTACAGGTATATTCTGACAGGTGTAGAAGTGGTGTCTGGACTTTTAATGGCCACTAAGTGCCGAAAGGCTGATGGGCAAAACACCATCTGAGGCCTTTCCTCATGGTTCTCAATTTTGCTCGTTCCTGACCCTATTCAGAGTGATAATGGCTTACATTTTACTAACAAAGGAGAACAAGAATCGACAAAAGAAGAAGGAATAAAATGGGTGTTCCACACTCCACACTATCCACAATCTAATGGTATGGTTGAATGAGCCAATGGGCTACTGAAAAGATATCTTAAGACACATGAAGTACAACGGATGCCTGCCTCTCAAAAACCCTACACCAGCTGAATAATAGATATGGTCCCTATGGAAGCCCAGTTACTTGAGCTTTCTTGATGGCTCCTTTAGATGAACCTCTAGATAACGGGCATATCTGGCCTTCAATGAAACCAGGACAACCTGTCATGGTACAACTACCATCTATCGGAACAGTACCAATGATTCTACCTAAATATCAACGAACAATGGCATGGGGAGCTATGGACTATAGTGGAGCAGAACATAAAATCANCAATCCAAAAAGGAACTCCAGCAAACATTGGGAATGTTAGGATGTTGGAGGAAACACATACCTGGATTCTCAATTATAGCCAGACCCCTCTACTCCCTCCTACAGAAAGGAAAGGTATGGGAATAGACTGAAGAGCAGAATGAAGATATGAAAACCTTAATGAAAGAACTGTGAACATACGAATCCCTTGGACCTGTACACCCCTCTGATCCTATTGTTGTAGAATGGGGATTTGCTGAACATGCAACTTATTGTAACCTGTTTCAGACTGGTCCTAATGGCCTGAAACGACCTTTAGTGTTTAGTTCAACTGCATTTAAAGAGACAGAACAATGATACTCCGAATGGGAGAAAGGGCTTTCATCCTTAGAGCTGTGAAACAGGACAAGAAAATACATTAGGAACAGCCTGTACAGACTAGAGGACTGTTTAATTTACTAGAGGCAATCTTAAAGGGAACTGCTCCTCCAGAAGGAATTGCTCAAAAACGCACAGTGACAAAATGGTGTAGGCATACCTAACAGGAGTTGCTGAGAATATGCAATTAACTGAAGGACACACCAAAGTTTCCAAATTACAGACACCTGTAAATACTGACCCTTTAGCTTTGCAACAACCTTTCAAACCTTCACCAAATCTAGATGCTCCACCCTTAACTGAGAATATGACAGCCGAGGGTATTTGGTTCACAGATGCCTCAGCCCAAAGGATAAAATGGAAATGGCCATACAGAGCTGTGGCCCTTGACATCACCACTGGCAAGCAGGCAGTAGAAGATGGAGAAGGTAGTGCATAGATAGGAGAACTCAAGAGCTGTTGTAGTTGCTGCTCAAAATGGAGCAAAAGCTATATACGTGGACTCTCATGCTGTTTGGGCAGTTGCAACACAGTGGCTCTGTCAATGGGAAACCCTAAAACGGGAAGTGAATAGATCCCCAGTTTGGAGAGGCAAAGATTGGCAGTTCTTGCTAGACATAGCTAGGAAAACACCTTTCAAGATGGGATGGATGAAAGTTCATGCTAAGGATGACCAACCAGCTACAAAGTGGAATCAAAACGTGGATGAGCTAACTAAGGTTAGGAAAGTCACTATAGATCCCAAATGGTACTGGCTAGGAGAATCTCAAGTTAGGACATAGTGGAAAAGATGCCCTTTACTTTGCAGCACAAAGCCGAGGCTGGCCCCTTGACAGAAAAGCATGTGAAACCATACTTACTGAGTGCCCTCAATGCCGACTCAGATTGCAAACTGATCATCCTGATGAAGCACCACCTCTGCACATTAAAGAAGGAAAAACATTATGGTCTGTCTGGCAAATCGATTATACGGGTCCTTTAAAATCATCTGCTGGGTACAGGTATATTCTGACAGGTGTAGAAGTGGTGTCTGGACTTTTAATGGCCACTAAGTGCCGAAAGGCTGATGGGCAAAACACCATCTGAGGCCTTTCCTCATGGTTCTCAATTTTGCTCGTTCCTGACCCTATTCAGAGTGATAATGGCTTACATTTTACTAACAAAGGAGAACAAGAATCGACAAAAGAAGAAGGAATAAAATGGGTGTTCCACACTCCACACTATCCACAATCTAATGGTATGGTTGAATGAGCCAATGGGCTACTGAAAAGATATCTTAAGACACATGAAGTACAACGGATGCCTGCCTCTCAAAAACCCTACACCAGCTGAATAATAGATATGGTCCCTATGGAAGCCCAGTTACTTGAGCTTTCTTGATGGCTCCTTTAGATGAACCTCTAGATAACGGGCATATCTGGCCTTCAATGAAACCAGGACAACCTGTCATGGTACAACTACCATCTATCGGAACAGTACCAATGATTCTACCTAAATATCAACGAACAATGGCATGGGGAGCTATGGACTATAGTGGAGCAGAACATAAAATCAGTGCTAGATGGATTTATCCTGTATCATAAAAGGGGTAACCCATTCGGCCTTCCCCACCAAGACTCTTCCTTTCTTTCTTTTACAGGAAACAATGAATCCCACTAATGACACCATGGGAGCAACTATTATACTAGACATCGGTGTCTTCACATCATTGTGTATACTCCTTTGCCTCCTCTTAGCATTAATCTGCTGGGATCAATGTTAATGGCAATGACAGCAATGGTTATATGCCCCTACCCCAACTTCTCTTTTCCTGTTAATTGGAGTAGATACAATCACCACCACTCAAACACAAAGCCCATGGGATCACGCATTAATAATATACTGGAAATATGGGAACGTCATGGAAAAGGGCAGGCTTAAACCTTTCTACTTTGGTTATGCACGGAAATGAGATATACTTAAAAAATGAATGGAGGTGGGACAGGAAAAAATTTGTTAAGTAATACTCCTAAAGCTCAAGATATCTGTTTGGATACAGAACAAAATATTTGCCACATCCCAACGAGGTCCCTAAAACTATAGTTATATATATTGGAAAGGGACGTGTATGTATGAGAACATTGCGTAAATTGTTGTTAATAGATGAATTTGTTCACAATGTAACCAACCACTCTAATCTATGCATGTGTAACTTTTCTATAACCACTGGTTGTGATTTCAATTTTTCTGTTCCCATAACTACTCACCAAGATTTGTCTTTTGATTACATGCTATATCGCGAGCTGCAACCAACACCTATCAGAATGAATCTGACTTTAGTCAAGCGACTCCTCCACCATCCTGATTTGATAAACCTCCTGCAACAAGCACAGAAAATGGGACCAAAACCTCTTCTTACACTCCATCATGATGGGGAAGAAATGCATTCAGTATTGGAAAGAGTTAAAAGGGATGGAGAACATCAATGGTGGGAAGTCCTGTTTGGATGGTCTCCAATGGCAACTGGAGGGCTGAACCTGATGCTGCACCCCATCGTGATTTTACTGACTCTTGCTATATTACGCTTATTGTTAAACATTGTTTTATACATCAGAGTTTGGAGAATGGCTAAACAAGTTATACTATCGCAATGGCCCCCTGCATATATAATGTTTGTGGGAACTCAAATAATAAATCCTAAATTGCTGCTAAATCAAAGCCGTGTAAAAAATCATATTTGCAGTAGTGTGAGAAGCAGGAAAAGGCCTTGACTCTGTAAGCACTGCCCAGCAGTAACTAAAACATCAGTGTGTTATCGTTATTCTCATCCTAAATCCAAAACACAGCTACTAGAAAGAAAATTAACTCTGTTCCAGCTGAAACCAGGACACCCCCAAAAGGGGACCCCGTGCTTGGCTTTGGTGGGTGTTTAGGGACTTCTTTGTGTGGACTTAGCAAACTTGGGCGTGTGGTTTGCTTCTGCCAGGACAGGTGGAGTTGCTCAGTACTGTGTCAGCAATATGAATTGTCTCCTAAGAGCTGTCAGGGTTCCCTGCACCTTTCCCTGGAGCAGCTGGGCCTGGCCTTGGTGGCAAGGGGACCGAGGCCAGCCAGATCAGGGGTAAGGGAGGTGCTACACACTTATGCTCCTGAGTTGACAATCCTATTCCTCCTGCTTAAACAGGCATGCTCTAGAAATTGCTGTGCCATTATCTACCTCGTGCATCACCTAAAAGGCAAGCAGACTTGACAGCAAATGGCACCAAGCAATAAATGAACTTGTACTGTGTGACTTCATAGGTCAACAAGACAGGGAGGGGAGGAAAGGGGGAGGAGAAAGAAAACACAGCAACTTACTGCTTCATTTCAGATCCATCTCTCTCTCTCTCGCAGTCAGACAGGTTCCTGGTTAAATCAGGCAACTCCATTTTTCATTCTGAATGAATCACTGCAATTCTGAGACAGAAATAATAAAGGAACCATGTGTCTGTCTCTGCCACCCAAATCATTATGACAGCACATCTGTGGCTAATGATTGCCAGTGGCATTTGCCTTTTGCAGGACTAGGGATAAAGAAACTGCCTCTGCAGGAAGTGGTGTGACAAATTTTCTTTTCAGGTGCGAACATCCCAGTCCCTAGCATAAGGTGAGGAGAGGGATTCATGATCCCTGGGCAGTTATTTCTAAGGATGCAGGAAGCAAAGCACTATACACAGCTCTGTATTTGCCAAAACTGTGGCAGTCAGCCATCATGCTGCTGTCCCAAAGCACTTGCTTCCAGGGGGAACGAGGGATAGGACATAAGTATTAAATTGTCAATAATCATTCACAACTTCTCTTGCAAGACTGCAGGGACATTCATTTCTGTCTGCAAAGTGGGTAACTGTGCTCAGAAGCCACAGCAAATGGGCATGATGTGTGTGTGATTAATTGTAGGATGTGAATACTCAAACACTGTGTTCAGTTTTGGGCCCCTCACTACAAGAAAAGAGCAACAAAGCTGGTGAAGGGTCTAGAGGACAAGTCTTATGAGGAGCAGCTGAGGAAACTGGGGTTGTTTAGTCTGGAGGAGGCTGAGAGGAGACCTTATTGCTCTCTACAACCACCTGAAAGGAGGGTGTAGTGAGATGGGTGTTGGTCTCTTCTCCCAAGTAACAAGTGATAGGGCCAGAGGAAATGGCCTCAAGTTGCACCAAGGGAGGTTTAAATTGGATATTAGGAAAAACTTCTTCACTGAAAGGGTTATCAAGCACTGGAACAGGCTGCCCAGGGAAGTGGTTGAGTCACCATCCCTGGAGGTATTTAAAAGATGTGTAGATGTGGCACTTAGGGACATGATTTAGTGGTGGACTTGGCAGTGTTAGGTTTATGGTTGGACTTGATGATCTCAAAGGTCTTTTCCAACCTAAATGATTCTATGATTCTATGTTTACTGAGATTTAAAATTAACTAGGAGACATATCTCACAAGGTTGTTAAAGCCTATGGCATCTTTCGGGGAACAGAAAAGTTCCGTTTCTAGTATTTCCTCTTTCTAAAACTTATTGCCTTTTTTGGGAGCTTTATTGTCAGGGTGGTACCGGTTTAAGTACCCTACTTTCCCCTACTCCTAAGTATGCCTCCCCCCACCTCCCACCCCAGCATCATGGCACTCTGTTGTATTGTGATGTCCCCTTATACACTTTTGGTGTCACATTCTGTCACACAAATGGGCTGCTGTGCCACTGTCAAAAATAAATGCTGTGCTGGCCTTTCCCAAATGCGTACAGACTCAGCTGGGTCTCCAGCACTTTTTATAGCCCTCCAGCTCAGTCCTATCTTTGGTAGCATCAGCATTTCCATAGCAACCAACTGTGATGTCAAAGCAACATTTTTTTTTGTGAGAACAGCAGGAAGCAATGAACTCTTCATAAGCAAATATCCAATTTTCATGCAAATGTCTCTCATAATGTCTGCCACCACCACTGTTTATGGTTCTAATCCTAATTATCTCACTGTTACCTTGCTGTCCCCCATCTGTCATACCCACCTGTTGCATGATCTTTAGTTAGGTAGTGCAGTGTGCACTTCCTTACAGGAATATGCGTGTACTGTTGAGGAGAAAGGTGCACTCCGTTCAAAGCAAAGGGAAGCAGTAACAGGAATGGAAGAGATGTAGCAGTAGCATTTAAATACAAATATCGTTTTTTTTCTAAACCAGAACTAGTGTAATTGGTCAACATCAGCCATCTCCAACCTATTCCAATGGTGGATATTTTTCCAGTGGATGGGTAGGTTGTAGTGATGTGAACTGACAATACTTCCCAGGCCCTCTTACAAGCAGGATCTCCAGGGATCTGCAGCCCATAGGAGAAAAATCATGGATTCATATATTACACTGACTGCTCATAAGGGTACAAAGCTAACAAATGAACTTTTAAGCCACAAAGGCTGCATGCTAACCGTATCCTAAATAAACCCTCAAGACCACAGATTCTGCCTTAGTCTTGTCTACTTGCAGTGCTGCCACGATGCATGTCCTCTAACCCAGAAGACAGCAATGAGCAGTGGGGTATTTCACTTGTAATAGGATCTGTTTGTCTTTATCTGCAGTACTGCATATTCCTTGGACCAAAACACTCACGTGATTTGAGACTGCCTTGTGGTATTAAGGATTATGCCTCTAATTTGTAACAATTTTGATTTGTAGGACAGACTTCCCCCCCTACCGAGGCTGGGAGAAACAACATGTTGTAAATTAATGCTGCAAAGAGTAGAATTTATCTACTCAGAGCTCTCCTACATGTCATCTGTTTTGTTGGACTGATTGTGTTTTTTCACTTTAAGTGAAGATATAAGAGTGACTTCTCTATCCACAACAGTGAATGGGGTTTACCCAATTTTCATTTGGGCAATAAAGAGTCAATGTACTCCTCCCTGCCCCACCTGAATCAAGAAATAAATGAGTTTACGTCCTCTTTAATTATGGGTAAGTCATTGGCTGCAGAAAATGCTCTGTGGTTTCTCCTGCTTTTAATTCTCTAACACTATAAAATAAGTACCTACATACAAAACAGAGCTGAGAGGGAAAAAAATGAATTACTTAGTCCCCGCCCTGCAGAGAAAACAAGTTCACACAAAACCTCCATCTGCATTTACTACATGGGAAGATGTACGCAGGACGCTTACTCATCTATAAATTGGCTTGCAGACTTGCTTCTCCCCCCTCTTGTAGGCACTGGCGGGTGCCCTGCATCCTCTGGTGTCATGTTGTGACCATGTGAGCACTGGATGTGGGGCTCCCCTGCCCAGATGCAGCACATTGCAGCCCTGCACAGAAAAGGGGACGTCAGGTGCTCAGCGTTCCAAGGACAGAAGTGTCTCATACCCTCTGTGCCAATCACAGGATGACAAGAATCTCTGCAGCTCCCATCTCATCACAGTCTGATGTGCAGCCGAGCTGTTTGCTGTGCTGAGCTGGCTGCTGGCTCAAGCAGTGTGCAAGATGTCTTCTGCGCACAGCAAGGGATTCTGCACAGTCTAACCTAACACCCTCAGCCTCCATTCACCTCGGTGCAGCCATTAATCCTGAAGCCTAGTGATGGCCTGGCAATTATTCAATTAATCATGTAAAACCAAACAAATGCATTTAAACTCAGTATCATGATAGTTCCTCCCATAATATAGCCATCACTGTGTTTACGATTTGCAAAACGCTAGTGTTACAGTTGCTTATTATAGACGTACTGCAGTTTATTTCAGTATTGCCACTATTTTGCAAAAAATGCTTTCTATCTGTTGGAAAGTTTTTCAGCCAGTCTGATGACAACAATAATTATTTTAGGACAAATCAAGCAAGTCAAAACAACAAATAAATACTGATACATGTTCTATGACAAAAAATCCTAACAGAATATAGATAGATAGAATATAACAGAATATAGATAATATAGAATAACATAACCTTTGCAAGCTATTTTTTAAATTTTATGGCAAATCAATTGTTATCCCAAGAAACTTTGTACGGGTTCTACTTCCTAACTGTGATGTGCATGATCTTTCACTCACACACGTGTTCCTTCATGCTTCTGATCAGTTTTAAATACCTATACCACAGACCCAGTCTAAAGAATCCATTTCAAGCTGTATACAGAAGTGAGGGACATCATAGTACAAGACATACCTCTTCATCATTGTAAGGGAGGCCAAAACAATGCTACATGCTAATGAATTTGTGAGCGTTACTGAACTCCTTAATTACTAATCTGGGACTGTATATCCCAAACTGATTATTTCTCTACCCAGTCTAGAGCATGTAACTCCTTGCAGCAGCAGTAGACAATTATAAATGGGGGCCCAAGAAATCAAAGGCTCAGATGGCAGAGCTTAAAGGGAGCAAATCTGGGAGTCACTTGAGTTCCTAGTTAAAATCTATCACAACTACTAGGCCCCAGACTGCAGGCCAGGAACATTATGGTCCTGAAAAGACGATGTTTTCTCCAGCTGAGCCTGAGTCACTCCAGGCTGTTTCACAACCATCCCGGGATGTGATGGAAGGAACAGGCATTCATCCTCCTCCTAGTCAGGGTAGAGGACCACAGCCCTCTGGGACCACAGCCCTCTGGGACCACAGGCAGGGCAAAACACATCCTCAAATTCCTATCTTGTGCTTCTGGCGTACACTGGCAGGCCGTGTTTACACCTGCTGGCAGCAGAAAGGCAAGCTGCAAAGATAGTATAGGTAAAAGAACAAAGCTGATAGTGCCCTGGAGGCTACTAGCAAAGGAGATCTCTATAGCTGTTATACTTGTTACATGAAGTTGACTGGGAGAAGGAGGTAGTTAGCAATTGTCTCCAACATCTTCAAGTATGTGCCATTTGGTGTTACTGGTATCAAGTCCTCTTCTCAGCTTGTGCCTAAATGCCTGTATAATACAGAACCCGGACACCATTTTTCTTTCCTTTCCTTTGGAAATGCTCAGGACTTGGCTGACAGTTGTTCCAAAGAAGCAGCGTAACAAGCACATCTCTCCCTGTCTGCCATGTGCATCAGGAAGGAAACCATACCAGTCTGTCTGTGCGGGGTGCGACTGACACCTGATTCCTGTGCAGTACTGATCCTGCATCCCCATGTCCTCTCAGTAAGCTCACAGCCACTAACACAAGTTGTCTTGGTACACAAGTATAGCGGTGCTTCTGTGTCTTGCTTAAGCTGAGGGAAAAAATGGCAGCAAGTTGGCAGTAGCCTTGCTGAGTATTTGCCATCCAGTTTGTTCTTCCTGAGGTGGCAGGGACCTTCTCAGCTCCCACTCAGCTGATGGGCAGTGAAGAAAACAGGGCAACTGGAGGAGCTGAGCTCCCACATGTAGGGTGAAGGTGGAAGATGGTGTGCCTCTCCTCTTGTTCCTAACCCATGAGGGTCCTGTCTTGATGGCACTCCTTTTTTAGGGAGGTGAGGCCCTTTATGAAGTCTCTTCTGAGAAACTTCTCTGGGCATATATGAGGGGACAGCTTCAGCCTTGCAGTGAGGAACAAGGTGCCTTGGTCATAAAGAGGCTGACATGTGATGCCAGAGTGCTTATATGCTGCTCATGAAGCAAGGAAGGTTTAACTGCTTTTGGAGCTGCTTTGTTGTGTTTAGTTTTTTAGTTAAGTTTCCCTAGAATAAGAGACACCAGGAGAGGACAGTATATCCTCTGCCTGAAACTCATTTCCAGATGCCAGGATGCCCCAAGGAGCTGAAACACCCAGGAGGACAGGAGCTTCCAGTGAGGTGGGAGAAGAGCATTTTCCCAGTGATCTGAACTGGGGCAGGCAACTCAAGAAGAGTACAGGGATCTCATTAGGTCATGCAGAGAGAAAATCAGAAAGGCAAAAGCCCAGCTAGAACTCAATCTGGCCACTGTTGTAAGAGATAATAAAAAATGTTTTCACAAATACATTAACAACAAAAAGAGAGCCAAGGAGAATCTCCATCCTTAATTGGATGTGGGGGGGAACATTGCCACCAAGGATGAGGAAAAGGCTGAGGTACTTAATGCCTTCTTTGCCTCAGTCTTTAATAGTCAGACCAGTTATCCCCAGGGTATTCAGCCCCCTGAGCTGGAAGACAGGGACAGAGAGCAGAATAAACGCCCCGTAATCCAGAAGGAAGCAGTTAATGACCTGCTGCACCACCTGGACACTCACAAGTCTATGGGGCCGATGGGATCCACCCAAGAGTACTGAGGGAGCTGGTGGAGGAGCTTGCCAATCCACTCTCCATCATTTATCAGCAGTCCTGGTTAACAGGAGAGGTCCCAGACGACTGGAGGCTTGCCAATGTGACACCCATCTACAAGAAGGGGGATCCAGGGAACTACAGGCCTGTCAGCCTGACCTC
>VYZW01043328.1:29324-41207 GCA_013401315.1 Balaeniceps rex | reverse complement strand
TCGTAAAGGAAACCTCCTGAGAGGGTTGGTTGGACTGTGGAGTGGGACGAGAGGGGCTCAAGGATAGAAGCTGTACTGGAAAAGTGGGAGAGAGAGAGGAAGAGAAATCCCTAGTGCTGCCCATAGATCTGCTATGATCTTATGGCCTCTCACAGCCCTTCTCAGCTACTCTTTCCTATATGGAACCCAGTATTGTTGTGCAAGCATACTCTCCCTTTGTCTCCCACTAGATCTCTGCCACACTTTGCTGCTTCCCTAGTCAATGCCACAAATAGAAAAAGGTTTATAGGATTGAGAAGTCTTGGATGTGCTCTGTCACGTCTATTGGCCATTTTTATCTGGCACTGATTCATATCACACCGTAACTTTAAGTTATGCTTCAACTACAGTGAAAGCCATGAATGTAGAGGAAGATGATAGTGGGCGTATATGCACACACAAAAAAATCTATATATATAAATGAGATATGTGTGTAGGAACAATTTGATAAATACTGCCAGATTTTCAAGAGGTCAGGAAAATATTTTGGAAAGACTGCACTTGGAATTCAGTTAATGTTACTCTCTTGAAAGTTGTTGCCAGGCAAGACTTATTTGTTTTAAAAGAAACATAATTGTTTTGGTTCTAAAATTATCTTTATGGGCTGATCTTATATGAAAACATACAGGCTACAGAAAGAAAAAATCTTCAGCTGAGCAATACCAGCTGAACGATGTACAGAACTTACTGAAAATAAGTACTAAAGCAGGTAAAGAATAGGAAAATATGTATCAAATTGTGTGGGAGGGGAAGTTACCTTTTCTTTCAAAATTAATTTTGTGCTCTCCACTATATGTCTGTATTAGTGCATTGGCAAATTATTGATGATGAACTTTTATATTTAATTTTAAGTTCTGTGAAAAAGACTAGTTTTGATATAAACAGACATTTGAGAAGTTGAATACATAGGAGGGAACCTTAACTTCAGCAAATGGCTCTGCCTCTATAAACTCAACATATATTTGGAAGTGGTCAGCTGAATATATTATATATTGCAAACATGCATAGAGTCCTTATATGCTAAGTTGTGATCTTGCACTTGAAATTTTAAGATCATCTCAATAAAAGCCTTATTAAATTCAGGAATGTTGATTCACTGTGACCATTTATGTGGGTTACCGATCTCTTCCAAACCAACGCTTGCTGACTTTCAGGGTTTTTAGAGGAGATCTCATTAAATGTTTTGTTATTAAAGCTTTATCTTAGTAAGGAATATTAAATCCTACCTTTCACTGCATATTCTGAAACGGTCTCTGATTTTTGCAGACAATCTTCATCTGAAGCTGATCAAAATAAAAATTGCTAGCAAGATGTGTTGGCTGCCTTCTCAGGTCTTGATGATAAAATGCCATATAACATGACATCATACAACTAAAAAGTTCCTCGGGACAAATGCTTATTTCAATGATACAGCTTCAGGGAACAAGAAATCAACAGGAAGAAATAAAGGAGTAGTACTGAGATGACCATCAGAAGGGATGACTTGTTATACAGTTTGCTCTAGCTTAGAAGATTACACAAGACAGAAGAAAACAAAGCAAATTACTAATTGTTTAATTATTTTCATTAAATTACTTTGATGCCTGATGAACATTTGTTTTGTGTGGTGTCTAATGGAGTTTTAACAATTCAGATTTCAATTTCCTGATGAGAGCTCTCCAAATAACATACCATACTATCTTCAGTGTATTAGTCCTTTTGTCCACGGAGTCTCATGGATAAGCAGAAATTCTAGTTAAATAAAAAATAGAAAATAATTCCTCTTTTTAGGGTAAAAAGCCTTTTTTAATTAGCAATGAAAGAAAGAGACATAGGATTTTTTTTCATTGGATTATGCTCTATTTACTTCAAGATTATTTGTGATAAAGGGTTGCAGTTCTGGAGTATATAATGGTTACAAGAAGTGGCTAGTGACATTGAACTTTGAGTTCAGAGGCTGAGGTATGAGATTATAACCTGTAGATACATGCCCATCCAGAAATGCAGCTATTCTTTCTTATAGTATAGCAGTTTTATTTCTGTTACAGATCTCCCTGCTCTTGTATGTGAAGTTATAAAAAACAAGTGTCAGATCTTAAATTATTTTTCTCCTTTAGGTGCCTCTGGAGGTTTAGAAGTCAGTTCTGAGAGATATTTTCAGATACAAACTAGTGCAAATTGGTGGAACACAACACTTGACAGGGTCAGGTTTTTATTATTCTGTTTGTATAATATTTAATGTTATACATATATAATGTAAATCAAGATGAAGTGATTGTAAACTAACTGAAAGAACAGTCTCTGCATTATTACTGGCTAGAACTTTTGATTACTGAGGTCTTTGATCCATCTTGAAAGCTGAAATGATCACAGAATTTGTTGCTCAACTTTTATGTAGATTTTGTTCTTGGCATAATTTTTATGTGACAAGACTGAATAATGAAAAAGTTAGCACGTAAAAATTCATTGTGGGGTGTAAGAAAGCTCGCCAAATAAGATACGCAATAAGTACAAAAAGTAAAGCCTTATAAAATATTTTGTGTCAGCTTGACACATTTCTTAAAACTACTTACACATCTTTGACAATCCAAATAGTAGGCTGTAATACCAGAAAAAAAGACCAATAAAGAGAAGCCAGAGGAGTATATGTCTTTACTAAATTCTGATTTTTAATCTTGAATGCAGTGGGATTGAAATTATATAAACACACTTACAAATTTTGTTGTCAGAAAATAACTTGGTATTTCTTGTTCCATATTGTAAAACTTTTCTCCTATGCAAAAATATGTCAAAGTATTACAAAGGCATCATTCAAATCAATTAATATCCTCATGTCACAGCCTCAGAGGCATTGTTCTTTATGTAACATGACTTTAAGCATTTGTTTCCCTTTCTGGACTGAACTTTCAGGTGGATTTTGAAAAAATCTCCTGTGAAAGTGATGAAGTTGAAATACCATTCAAACAGAAATATTCCTGATGATCCAGCACTGAGATGATGGCAGAAGAGACACATTTTTTTCTGCCATCGCTGTAGCTAAGTCTCCTGTAAGAGTTTTCCACTTGGTAGTAAAATGTCTTTATAAGTGATATGTCCACAACATCCAGAAGCCAGTTCTAGACAATGTGAAGAACATGTTAACGTACGTTTGAATTTATATTTGTATGGAAAGCTTCTAATTGCCTAGTGTAAAATTCCTGTACAACCAACTGATTTATTTCTGTATCCAGTGGATATTGTGTCACCTTTATACAGAGGCGACACATGTCCAAAGGTCTCTGAGAAATTATGTCCCCTCTTCCCATTGTATTCACATCTGAGATAAATATACTTTCACTAGGGAACTCTTTTTCAAGTCAAGATCATATAATGGTCATAATGATGTTAGCCAGTAGACACTATGGTTGGGTGTGGTGATTATAATAGGTATGGTTGTAACCTGATTGTTTAGATAAATACTCATCAGAACACACATCTCAGCTTAATAAGACCATGTGGTTCCTAGATGAAGTTTAAGAAAATAAGAAAGAGGACCTACTATTTCTTGAAAGTTCTGATTTTAAAAAAAAACAACCAACCTTCACTTTTTTTTTTTTTTCCATAATTAAAAGACAGGAGTTTTCCTGTCACGGCAGATGCTTTACAGATGGACAAAGCTCCTATTTTTCTTTTCATATAACCAAATGTCACCAATGTATTTGTTAAGATATGAATAATTATGCAAATGTAAAGAGTAGGCAGGGGCAGGAGCAAAATATTTTAATATCATTTATGCAGAAAACTATATAAAACTTCCAAATCACTACTTTTATAGCATCTTAAACACTTTTGTTTGAGATTTCTGAATAACACCTGCTGTAGGCAAAAAATAAATTTGTTCTTGCTACTCTAAGAGGAACATTTTCAGTAGGAACAGTGGTTTAAGTCCCTTCTCCAGCACTAATAAACCGATGACATAAAAACTACAGGAAGTTTGCTTCTTTGTGGAGGTTGGGAATGGGAGCTGCAGCTCATTTGCACTGAAAGGACAGATGCAGCCAAGCAGTAGGCACTTTGGCTGGAAGGATGGCATGGGCTGGCTACCTGGAATCTCCTCCTTGGCACAAGAGGCTGTTGAATTCTACCTCAAGAGAGAGGAGATTGCCCAAGTAGTTTTTTTTCCCCTTGTGGCCTTGAACTCTGAGGTTTGCATACCCTTTTTTCAGCTAGTAAATCACATTGTGTAGATTGAGTGGATTTATTTTCTAATTTTTTTTATCATTCAGCATCTGCATCACATGCTTTATGCGATGATTACCAAACTTTCCTTCCCAGTTAATTGTTGCTCCAAGCAACATTCATCTAAGCCAAAGATTCTAGAAATTTAGGAACATTGCGCCATTAGCATTTGCTGAAATTTTACTGATAATTTTTTAGTATTACTTTATCAGTGCCAAAAGCTATGCAAGGGTAGAATTCTAGCTGTGATTTACAATATGTAATAAAACATTCCCTAACAACTGAAATGAAAGAGCACTTCTATTTGTAGCACAGTACATAGTATGCAGCTCCTATCAAGAATGTGATTTACAGGAGCCAGTGATCTGAGGCATTTACTTGCTTGTGCTAATTAGCTCAGACCAAATTTTGTCTTTAAATGTAACCCTCGGCAGTGGCAAAGAAATATCCTCTAGGTCACTTTTGGTTATTTGTGTATTTCCCAACAAACAGTAATACTATCTTGATACTGCTTGCCTTTTCTTCTGATTAATGGCAATGTTCCTTGGACCAGTTCTGGTATGTTCTCATGAGTGGGGAACAGGAGCTGACCCCTTTTTACTGGCAGTTAGTAGCACTGAACTCCTATGTGTCAGGCATTTGGATTCAAGTTTAGAGAGTTTGCACAAGTCAAGAATTAGGAAGAAATGGACATGCTTTCTGTTTATTCTATCAATAATAAATTCAGGAGAATTTATAAATTTATAAATTTAGAATGCAATAAATAAATGAATTTCAAATGTACTAAGGGAGAATGTAATAAGGGAGAAAGTCTGTTTCCTTTGACAATGCAAGAAATCTTAGAAACTGAAGAGCCTGATGCCTTAGGGAAAGCTCAGCACACTATACGACTGAGCTACTTTGAGACAGCAAAAGATATATTTCATTGATCAATTCAGGACATTATTAGTCATGTCCTGTTTTATATTCTAACCTGAGTGAAGACAGAAGCCCATTTAAATACTTTTATCCTGCTTTGATATCAGGATGACCTAATGATGACTTTTGGGGAATTTCTGCTATAGTTTCTTGCAGCCTTCAGATTTGTGAAGCTAGTAGGAGAAACATGAAACAAAATTCTGTGATGAAATCAGTATTCCTTTTTTGGACACAATCACCATTTGCTGAAGCTCAGTGGTCTATGTGCATGTAGAAGACATCCCTGTAAAGCAACCCTTCTCCTTTACTTGCCATTACAAAGTCTCTGGAGAAAACAATGAGTACCAGGCTTCAGTATACAGAAGGAACAGTGGGTTTTATCCCTGAATATCTTTTCAAGATGTTGAAAAAAGAAAATAAATCACAATTATTAAGTCTGTCTAGGAGCTTATTCCTTCACTAAAAACTGATTCTTACTTGGTTATTTTTCAGCACAGAATTAGCAGTCAGTTAGCTAACTTGTTGGTTAGAATGACACTTGTTATATTTATGTGATTTCTTTTTTTACATTCTGGCAGTATTTGTTTTACAATATATGTGCTGACAATGTGTATAGTCAGTCCCTAGAAAACAAACAGCTAGGGATTCCACATTTGTAACAAACATATTATCTATATTGGCTGCTGAAATATATGGACTTTTTACAAGCCTTTGTAATACAAAACAAATAAAAGATGAATAAAATTCGATTATAATAATGCATTCATAGCTTTGTGGATTACACTACATGTACTTGAAGTTTGGGATTATTTTGTTTTCCTTTAATTTACATGCTGACAAACTTTTTAACAGCATTAGTTAACATCTATCCTTCAGTTTTCATACTCTTTTGTTTCTCCTTTCAGATTCTTTTCTTCCTTTTTACCATTTTGTGAACATTAACTCTGTTATATTGTTGTGGTTTAGCCCCTGTCAGCAACCAAGCACCGCACAGCCACTCGCTCACCCTCCCCCTGCCCCGGTGGGATGGGGGAGAGAATCAGAAGGGCAAAAGTAAGAAAACTCATGGGTTGAGATAAGAACAGTTTAATAAATGAAATAAAATAATAATAATAATAATAACAACAACAGCAGCAGCAATAAAAACAATAATAGTAATAAAAATTGTAATGAAAAGGAGAACAACAAGAGAGAGAGAAACAAAGCCCAGGAAAACACAAGTGATGCAACCGCTCACCAGCCACCGACTGATGCCCAGCCAGTCCCCGAGCAGCGATCGCTGTCCCCCAGCCAACTCCCCCCAGTTTATATACTGAGCATGACGCCGTATGGTATGGAATAGCCCTTTGGCCAGTTTGGGTCAGCTGTCCTGGCTGTGCCCCCTCCCAGTTTCTCGTGCACCTGGCAGGGCATGAGAAGCTGAAAAGTCCTTGACTGGTGTCAGCACTACTTAGCAACAACTAAAACATCAGTGTGTTATCAGCATTATTCTCGTACTAAATCCAAAACACAGCACTATGCCAGCTACTAGGATGAAAATTAACTCTATCCCAGCCAAAACCAGGAGGTATATAAAAATTGACGTCTGAGAACAGTAATAATGTTCTTCTGTAGCCTCTTCCTTCCTGAATTTAAACTGCATCTTGAACTAGCTGAACATTACAGTTGCAGTCTGTGATATAAGTAAGGACCATATACTGGCATGTGTTTATAAGTCACCCAAGGAAGCAGCGGTAATGAGAAAACTTTGAAAATGGTCTTAAAATTTCAGTGGACAAAACTGTGCATTAAGGGTAAATCATGACCAGCCACTTCAGTAAACAGTCCTTTTGATCCATCATACGTTACTAAAAAATTTCAGTGTTTCAGGTTCATGAAAATGTAGGTTGTTTGGTTGTTGCTTTCATTACAATTTAGTCTGTGAAACCTAAGGAAGAATTGGTGCTGCATTTTTTTGGTCATTGTTGAACAAGTGGTATGAAGGAAAATTTTTCAGAGAATGCAAGAACTGGAATGTTCTTTTTCAACACTGTGGGCTAAACCACTCCCTGTTTACTGTGCCAATATGATAGTATTTTGAAATAATTTTCACAGTGAGACATATGTGAACCCTTATGTTAGCCTCATGCCAACAATGGTGAGCTGTATGATAAACAGTCATTTCACTCTGCTGCTTATCTATTGCCATTCAAATAACAAAGAACAAAATGAGTAGGAAGCTGTAGAAGTTCTGCAGCAGTTCAGCATTTTGGCAGGTATATTTTCCAGTGTTCTGTGATATATTTTTACTGTATTTTGATAAGGTCTGCATATTTTATGTAGCATTTGTTCTTTCATTCTAATTCTGTGGCAAGTTTATTCACCAATTTGATCTCTTTATCTTGTAAAATAACTTGCCTGTATTTTACAGCTTTGGTTTACTTTTCCTTTCCTTTTCTCCTTTGAAAAAGCAGAATAGATCCCAGGATATGTTCCAGATAATCAGTTAGGTCACTTAATAAATTTCCCACGTGAATTTCTTTATAGATATTATTTCTGGGTAATATCACCTCCAAAATATTTTTCCTTCCAGTTCATTTAGTGTCATATGTTGGTAGGGAACAAATTTTTCTTTGGTAAGAATCTCCAAAATCTACAAAAGAATGCTGATTTTTTTTTTTCTGGTTATGGTGATATTCTTCAATGTGAGATGGAATGTTTAATACAGGTTGTGTAGAAACTAAAGAGGGACTGAGACATTTTGTTTTATCTCAGCCAAACCTAAGAAATAAGAGGGCTGAAAACTAAGCCATTTTTAATGTTAATTATACTTATGCCTCAGATTCTGTAAGGGTGGGAAAGAAAACAGCTACGTATTACTGGGTTTGCTACTGTGTCGTTCTCAAATGTGAATTACACATCTCAAACTATAGAATGTGTCAGGTTAGTCAAAGTTATTAGAGAGCATATTAGGCTTTACTTAGCTTTTCCCTGCATAAGAATCTTTACATGTAGGAGACATATTCAAAGGGAGACTCTAGTTACATCCACTCTGAATAGATTTTGTGTGATTATAAATGACTAAAGTAACCCTGAACAGTAGAGATTATCCTGTGCGGAGTGGGGACTCAGTGCTGGTATCTTCTGGGAGAGATAGAGGGTTTATTGTCATGTGTTATGCTGTATTTCACTTGCTTTTCTCTGTTTTAAGTGTGAAGCTTCCACTGAATTGCATAGGATTTATTTCTTTGAGACTTCTAGATAAAAGCACCAACTTTAAAAGAAACTCATGACTTTCACTGAGATATAAGAAATATCCAGCCATTGTCCACTACTGCTAATGTTCTTAAATAAAAAGTGCAATTATAGTTACTATATAATGCTAAAACATTTCATAACAAGAAAAAAAAAACCAAACAAAACAAAACCATAATTTCTGCCATCTCACGTTTCCTCTATTTGGTTGGTACTTGCTCTTTTAGTGCCCTCCTGCCTTGAGTTCTTAACATTTCTGTTTAATGATCTTATTTATAGAATCCCCACTCTGGCAATTTGAAAACAGGTTTTAGTGATAAATTCTTTTTAAAGAGGATGTGTTCAATTAAATATGTAACCAGATGTTATTGGTATGCCTCCTTAGGTAGCAGCCTTTGTTTTACTTCAGCCACTGGGAATACTATATTTCCCATCTCACTTTTACTCAATTTTATCAACTATTCACATTTTACAGCCATTACTTTAACTTCTTCCCGTGCTAAGTTTCTTGTATCCTTATGCATACAAATATTCCTCATAAGGCCTTGCTACAATCTGCTACAATCTTTATTCAACTACCATGCTGAAAAAAAAATTAATTAAAATTCTACTAATATAACTATTGCAGCAACTATTAGTATAACTTTTTTACTATCTGTTCAGCATACTTAAACTGAAATAGTTGTAAGAAATAAGTCCATCTACAAGCATGTCATCTGTACTAGCACTCATACAAATTTAGTTCCTTTCTTCCTGTTCTGTTCTGCAGCCATATAGAGGGTAGCGGCCAGCTGAGGTCCTTCTCCACACAGCAGATGTAGCTAGGAACAAGAAGACATCTCTCCATTAACTGATGCTCTTGCTAATCTTTTCTCTGTTTCTTACACTGAAGAAGTCAAGTTTATGAATGTTGATATCACTTAAATATTAGTTAAAAAACAAAGCAAACCAACCCAAAACTAATGTGGGAAAGGTAGGTATTGGAACCTCTGGGTGATCCGCCTTTCCCTTGGATCCTCTCCTTGCTGTCCTTCATAGCTCTGTTTCAAAGCAAATGCACGAATGCATCTGTTTGCAAGCATCTGGTAGACATTCTGATGCTTGCCTCAGAAGAGAGCACTGGTGTGACGGAAAGTGCACCTGTGTACACCATGGACACATTTGAATTAGGTACAGGTTTTTCCCTTGCGGGGGGTGGGGGGAGCAGCTCATCTTTTCCGAAAACATTTAAGTGATCATGGAAGTGCAAACTTTCTTCAACCTGGGTAAAGGAAATGCAATCTGCAGCATTTAGCAGAAATCTCATTAAAGAGGATTCAATAAAAGGTTAACTTCTAAATTAATTTCAACTCGTGAACAAAAATGAAGAACCTTTTCTGTTAATCCCCCTACTGCAGCATAGGTTGTTGCCGATAACTGGAGGAATTTTTGTCCAGATGTTCCACAATATCCTGGAGTAATGCAAGATTTGGATTATTTTCTCTTCCCAGGTTGGGCTGGTTTTATGGTTTTAGGAACAGCTTGAATATGTTTTGTAAAAGTGCAATAGCACCTGAAAAGCTGTATCATCATGATTTAGAGGTTTTAAAAATATCCCTGTTGTTAATTTATCATAAAACATCATAACAACATTTTAATGTGCAGTTTCAATGTTATGTTGGTTTTCATGAAACTTTTCTTGTCCTTTTAGGAGACTTTTATAGGTCTTATAAGAGAATTGAGGCAGCTGCCCTGAGGCTGTCAGTGTTACTTTCAGAGACTGAGGACAATTAAAATAATACTTCTTTTCAGTCATATAGTGAATACAGAAATTAGGATTTTCAATTTAAAATACAAAGACCTATTAAAGAAGAAATGCTGTTTGAATGTCAGTTGGAAGATATCTTATCGTATAGCAAAAAAAAGGTGTTTTTTGATAAAATTTTGCCTTACTGAAGTTTAAAATCCAACAAAATCACATGCTGTGACTTTCAGACAAAGCACTATCTGTTTAGAGGCTTCATTCTTGGTGATGCTGGGTATCTTCTTAGAGGTGCTGAACTCCTTCAGTCATGATAGAGTTAAGTGTTTTAATGACTACTTAAAAAAAAGCTGTGGATTTGTTGTTTTTTATGGTTGGGTTTGGCCCAAGAAAGGATTCAGTTAATAAGATATGGGATGGCCAAGTAACAAGAAAATCATACAATTTAGTGGTGCAATACATGACTCTCATTCTAGTTGTACTTTTCTTTACCTTTGTTCCATGTATACAGTGCTGAATTTTGAACAGGTTCTATTTTTTTTTTCTAAATGAAGGTTTTAAATTATTATATCTATGTATCGTACAGAGCTATTATTTACATGATGTTTGCACTTAGTGCACTTCAACCTGGTTGAGAGTTCATTGTAGCCATCTTTTGTACAAACATAGGGTCAATAGTAGTTCCCAAAGTTTTATTTTAAATTAGAATTTTAGTTACCTATTCTAGGTGATAGAATAAATTTGTGGCTTTGCTGCAGGAAAATCACCACTCATTCAAGTGTCTCCCCCATTTTCAAAACTGCTTACCATATAGTACGTTGTTCATGTGCCAGCTGAAATTCAGTAATTTTGTAGTCTTTCTGTGACTAGAAGAGAATGAGAAGTGTCATGCAAAATGTGCTGTGAGTGACACAATATATCAATGGGATGTGAAAATTTGAATTTTTCCTCATCTTCATGTCTGCTGGAAACACAACACAGCAGAGAAGAAACAGTCTAGGAGGTTCCTGGAGAGTGTGGAAGATAACTTGCTGACACAGCGGGTCAGTGAGCCTACCAGGGGAGGTGCCTCGCTTGACCTGCTGTTTACAAACAGAGAAGGACTGGTGGGAGATGTGCTGGTTGGAGGCCATCTTGGGCTTAGGGACCATGATATGATAGAGTTCTCAATTCTTGGCAAGGTGAGGAGCGGGGTCAGCAAAACCACTACCATGGACTTCCAGAGGACAGACTTTGGCCTGTTCAGGACACTGGTTGAGACGGTTCCTTGGGAAACAGCCCTGAAAAGCAGAGGGGTCCAGGAAGGCTGCGCATTCTTCAAGAAGGAAGTATTAAAGGCACAGGAGCAGGCTGTCCCCATGTGCTGAAAGACAAGCCAGTGGGGAAGACAACCGTCCTGGCTGAACAGGGAGCTCTTGCTGAGACTCAGGAAGAAAAGGAGAGATTACCACTTTTGGAAGAAGGGGCAGGCAACTCACAAAGAGCACAGGGATCTCATTAGGTCAAGCAGAGAGGAAATTAGAAAGGCAAAAGCCCAGCTAGAACTCCGTCTGACCACTGCTGTAAGAGACAATAAAAAATGTTTCTTCAAATACATTAACAACAAAAAGAGAGCCAAGGAGAATCTCCATCCTTTATTGGATGTGGAAGGGAACATTGCCACCAAGGATGAGGAAAAGGCTGAGGCACTTAATGCCTTCTTTGCCTCAGTCTTTAATAGTCAGACCAGTCATCCCCAGGGTATTCAGCCCCCT
>VYZW01043328.1:18641-28708 GCA_013401315.1 Balaeniceps rex | reverse complement strand
GGAAAGCTGCCCGGCGGAAAAGGACCTGGGGGTGCTGGTTGACAGCCAGCTGAACATGAGCCAGCAGTGCGCCCAGGTGGCCAGGAAGGCCAACGGCGTCCTGGCTTGTATCAGGAATAGTGTGGCCAGCAGGACCAGGGAAGTCATCCTTCCCCTGTACTTGGCACTGGTGAGGCTGCACCTCGAGTACTGTGTTCAGTTTTGGGCCCCTCAGTACAAGAAGGACATTGAGTTGCTGGAGCGTGTCCAGAGAAGGGCAACGAAGCTGGTAAAGGGTCTGGAGCACAAGTCTTATGAGGAGCGGCTGAGGACACTGGGGTTGTTTAGCCTGGAGAAGAGGAGGCTGAGGGGAGACCTTATCGCTCTCTACAACTACCTGAAAGGAGGTTGTAGTGAGGTGGGTGTTGGTCTCTTCTCCCAAGTAACAAGCAATAGGACAAGAGGCAATGGCCTCAAGTTGCGCCAGGGGAGGTTTAGATTAGATATTAGGAAAAATTTCTTTACTGAGATACTGGTCAGGCATTGGAACAGGCTGCCCAGAGAGGTGGTGGAGTCACCATCCGTGGAGGTGTTAAAAAAACGTGTAGACGTGGCACTTTGGGACATGGTTTATTAGGCATGGTGGTGTTGGGTTGATGGTTGGACTAGATGATCTTAGAGGTCTTTTCCAGCCTTAATGATTCTGTGATTCATTTTAACCTTGGTTTTAAGCCACAGTTTGTTTCTGTCTTGCCATATTTACAGAAATTAGTGGGATTGTCTTGCTGGATTTTGTTTAAACAAGGACTTACTATTGAAAAAAAGGCTGATTTAGAAATAATCAGGAAAAAGAAGAGATATAATCAGCCTGCTGGAGTTTGAGAAATCTCAGAAATGAACCTGAATTATAATTTTTGAAGAAAGTGTTATTATTGTGCTTAGAATATTTTGATGCTTCCTGGAGGGCAAGTACAGCTTGAGTTATGGCTCCAAAAAGGAAACAGCTGTGGCTTTTTTGTTTGTTTGTTTGTTTGTTTGTTTTCATGGATGCCAGATCAAGCATTTGGGCATCCTTATTATCCTACTGCTAAAAATGCTGAGCAACAACTGAGGAAACTATCTAGAACGGCTTACTGAAATATTATTTTTAACTATTGTTTTTACTGTAATAGGACTCAAATGTTTCTTTCAAAGACCAGTCTTCCCATGTAATGAGAGATATATCTCCCATATAATAAGAGCAGAGAAGAAATAACCTCTCCTGCTTCCTTTTAGCACACACTGTTTTCCTGCAAGGGTCTTATCTTCCTTTGAGAAAGACAGAGCAAGCTGCACTGGCATTTTGCAAAAATAGTCAGTAAAAAATTATTCTGTTTAGGTCTAATCACGCCCTTAAAGGAATGCCAATGTGCTCTCTTTTATAGAGTCTGTTATTCCAAAGCCCTTATACATCACAGCCACATTGATATTTATTGCTTTATACCTTTGTGTAAATGGAGAGATCTGGTTATATAATTGCAATTTTGAATTTTCTGTTCTGTGTAAGTACAACTTGCAGAGCAGCATTCTGTAGTTGTTTCTTGAAGTTAAATAAAGAGTAATTCGTGGGGCCTGGAAATATAGAATTTTCTGTGGCATCTTCTGCTTGTGTTGTCTAAGTTAGGTTTAACTCCTCTTCACTGAAAATGGAAACATTTTGTCTAGACTTGTAATAGATCAGTTCCAAAAGTTATAAAATTTTGGCTTAACCTCCTATTTCTTGACCTACAAGGAAAAAACCCCTTTGATTGGGGTGATCAGTCATGCATGTTTTCATTAGATTTTGGAAACTTTTAGAATCAAATAAATTCAAATTTTTACAAGGGCTTGTGTTTCAATCTTAAAAATAATACATTCCCATAAGGGAGAGATCTGTTCAACCGCATCATTTTTCAGAATGCAGAATTCTCAGAGTTCTTAAGTTGATAATATGTGGTAAATTCCTCCATGTATAATACATGAATCAGGACATGATCCTGAAGTTTGTGGAAGGTTTCCGAAAGTTGAAGGTTAATGCCAAGTGGGAACAAGTACCTAACTGTGTTGCTGAGCTTTTTTAATTGCTAAAGTTGTGAATAAAACATAACATAAAGACCCAAACCACACAGTTGAGTAATCCTTTCAGTACTGTTGGGGCAAATAAATTATATTACTAAGGATTAAATATTAATAAATACAGCATATAATAAATTGTTATATTTAAACATTTAATGTAACAGCTTTACAATACAGAGAAAAATTAAGTGGAAACTTCCTCTTTAAAAGCATGCAGCTGAAAACACCAAACCCAAATCCCCCAGCAGTAGTGGAAATGCTAGGGAAAGTCTGCCAAAAGGGGGACCTTCGCTGAACGCACACTGTTCAGATCACAGCAGGGGCTGTTATTTATACTAGTTAAGTGGCATGGCTGTTTGCTTGAAAATGCAAGCTCTTTAATGTATTAGAGTTTGAAATATGAAATACCAACCATTAGTGTAGTCCTGCAGTGATAACTCTAATCAACCTACTGAAGAAGCACTATAGAAATATACTATTAATTGAACATGAAATATGACTGGGGAGGAATGAGAATCAATGATGTTGATCTGACTACACGAAATGTTTCAAAAACTTTGTCTTTTTTAAAGAAGTAGGGCACAAAAGTCCTACTGCTCTCAGCTGCATTATTTCTGATCCAGAACAGTTGCCTTGAAAAATGTTGATCCACTTTTAAAATCATGAAATCGTGAAAGTCAGCTTTGACAAAATAAGCTGAGATAGTGCACAACTCTACTGCTAAAAAAAGAAATATAAAACCAAGTCATGGTACCTGAGTCTTTATTTCTCAGCAAATTAATCCTTACCACAAAGATGATGTGGTTTGTAAGAGGTGAGAATCAGGATGATCTTGCACTTGTGAGAATTAAATACAGGAACTCTGCTAGCTTTTCCTGGAATAACATAAAATATCTATGTCTTACTGGACTCATCCTTAGTATCAAGAAATCAAAAATGGTAAAAAAGTGTACCTTTTGCCTCAAATTTTTATCTACTTTATCAATAATCACATTCTTACTTCTGGTACAGAACCTCAATACTGTGTATTCTTTGTCCATGAACATTGGACATAAAAAAAATGAAGAAAATACATAGTAAAGTTTAAAAATCTACTTACACTACACAAAAAGTAAGAAAAGTTCAAAATCTTGAATATGGATAGCGTAAAAAATAGATTGACTACAGGTACTTTACTGTACTCTAGCAGTAAACTGTAGACTAAACTCTAACTTGGTAAATTCAGCGGACTAACTCAGTAAACTAGCAGTAAACTCTGGGGAATTCTAGGTACAAACTCTGTTCCAAGAAATATAATAATCTACATCAATTTTTTTTCCCTTTGACCACAGTTTACTATTGTTTAAGAGTTTACAGACTACTTGCATAAAAATGTTCAGAGAAAATTTATATAGATGCATATGGTTGTTAAATTTAACTTTATTTACCATTTAATTTTTATACGTATTGAGCTTAGATAACCTTCATTAGCAGTACTTGAAATAGGTAAGTAAGAACAAATTACATTTATTCATACTGCACGAGTAATATTGTAGAAAGGATCAAGGTACTTAGTGTTTCTAGCAACAAAATGACCATGGTAGAGCCCTGACTGCGCCAGGAGGACTTAATGACCCTGCCCAGCCTCACCTGGGGCCCCAGCCACACCCTGCTCACTTAAGCTCAGGCCTGGGCTATCAGTGTTCCCCCTGAGCTGTGATAAAGGAGAAGTAGTCTCCAGCTCAGTCCAGAACCTTGTTGTTCCTGACCTCTGGTTTGACTTTTTGACTGGGCCTCGGACCTGCCTTGTCACCCTGAAGGTACCTGATGACCTGGGCTCTGGGCAGCCTCTGTCTGCCCCCTCTCTGGCCAGCCTGCTCATGATGGGATGAACCCTGGGTGGTGAGGTTCCCTGCCCTGCCAGGTGGGTTATCACTCCAAGTCCCACAGAGAGCTGCCAGCCATCACTGCTCCTTGGTCACCTGTAACTGAGACTGGAGTCATCTCAAAGCCCAAAGCTACATGAAATAATCACTATTGTCCCTCCCCTATGAATGAGAGCCTTCTCTTAGGGGAAGAGGCTAACACTCACAGAATGGATGATGTTGGAAGGGGCCTCTGGAGGTCATCTTGTCCAACTCCCATGCACAAGCAGGCCACCTAGACCAGGTTGGTCAGGACCATGTCCAGATGGCTTTCGAATAGCTCCAAGGATGGAGGTTCCACAGCTTCTCTGGGCAACCTGTTCCTGTGCTTAGTAAAAACTGACTCATTCACTTTATCCATGCATTTTTTTAAAAATTTGTTTTAGTTTAAATCCAGATATTGTTGTGTTTAGAGCTTTGATACCATGGTTACAGCTGCTTGTTGACTTCCATGTTGATATTTCAGAGATTATTAGGTATAATTGTAAGAATGTCAATTAGTCATTGGTATTATCGTGTTTGAACATATAGCAATTACATAGTATTAAAATAATTTAACATTTCACATAGTATTAAAATAATCTAACATTTCAGAACACTTACAAGGTGACCAGGAAATTACTGATTTGTAATGCTTAGGTATCGTGGTTTGCTTTAATTTTTTAGTGTCATGTGTAAAGTAAATAAGTTTTGGATCATCTATTTATTTTGTAATCAAAAATTGTCTGTTAGGCACTATCAAAATAAAGCCAGTATTCTAGGAGTCTTTATTCTGGAGCAAGGTAATAAAGTTGTTGTTCTTATTTTTTTAATGTATGTTTAGGGGCAAAAAATGACAGATTACACGGAACACCACAAAAACCAAAGTTGGAGGTTTTTTCTTCCAACAGGTGCCTGATAGTTTCCACAGTTGAAATTTTGGTACAGGAAAGAAGAGAAGTACCAAAGACTGAGGAAAATCCTGGATAAAATATCATCACAAAGAATTCCACCAGGATAATAGGGCAGTTATGGGACTGAACGTGCAGCTGAGATAATTATTCACCTATTGTAGAATATTGTCTTTGCATTTTTATTTTGTTTCTAGGGAATTGAGGATTATGTAGTCATTCTGTCTGTATCTACAGGTTCTTTCTCTTTCCACCCTCTTCTCATCCTACCCAATGACATATGAACCCTTGGGCCAAGTTCAAGTACCTTTTAAAATCAGTAGGAATTGTGAGCTTCCCTTAATGAACATTTTGTATGAATAAAAGAAAAGTAGGGTCATCCGACCAAAAGTGTAAATTTCTCTTTGTAGAATGACTTATTCCTGCTAAAGAAACACTTTAAAAAATAAAAATGTGAAAGTACAAACAAAATTAGGTGCAAATAGGCAGCTGAATTTGTCATTTGTGCAACTGCTCCTGTTGAACATTGGGCAGCATAACTTGCATTAAAATTCAGCCTCCCAGAAAGGATTTGTTCAGAGATTGCTAATTTGCAGGCTAGTGTAGCTAATAATTGCAGAATCTTTTCCCTTTCAAAAAAAATACTCTTAAAATTTGAAAAATAGTCTGAAAGTCATATGACTCTCATTTGTTGGAAGTTTTTCTTCTGGTAAAGTAACTCTTAAATAATTTCTCTTAAAGACATATACACTTTAAATTTTATCTGCTAACAACTACATTAATGAAGTTAAAAGCAACGAGGGCACTGCTTTTTTGGTAAAAACTGTTGATAGCACAGAACAGATTTTAACCTGTGAAATGGGGAGTGTTAAGTGTGTCTAGACATGATGAGATGAACAGCGGTTAGCTACCCAGAAGGAAATATCTGTAACTGATTTCTGAATCTTAGGACTATAGGAGCTTGGCTTTTAGGATTTTTTCTTTTCATTCTTTCTCATAGACTTTGTTAGTGCATGAAGAAGATTTCATTGCAAAAGTACTTCAGAACCAGATTTTTTCATTTTAGTGGCAGTGAGACCACCTTTTATTCTGTTTGCTTGTGTATAAGAACTGAGAGTAAAATAGTGTTTAACTTGACTGTTTGGCTTTCCATATATCAATATAAGTTTTCTTTGTTTACGGTCTGTTGGCTCCGCCCCTGAATTCAACTCTGAGTTCTTTGTCTATTCTGTGCTTTAGTCTGGTACTTCTTCAGATTAAAAGATATTCAGTGTGATTAAAAAAAAATAGTAGTAATGTCACTGTTTGAATTATATTTTCATGAAGGCACAGAAGGGTGATAACTTATAATGTCCAAATTCTGCCTAATTTTTTATGGGCTGATGTGCTAGCATGTGACTACTTATGTACTACTGTTCATGACAATGAAAGAAATCGACACAATTTTCCACCCTCGCTATTTTCCATGAAACAGTGTCAAAAAGAATAGAAGAAAACACAGGAGATGGAGCAAAGGAAGACCTAATAACTGAAATAAAACAAACTAATTAACCTCCTGGACATACAGAAATTACTTTTTAGTAGTTATTCTTATTGATCCTTTAAAAACAACTCTGTCTGAGAAGGCACTGATAACCAGAAATACTTGGGCTTTTTCCCCTTTTCTTTTCTTTTTTTTTGGTAAGAATGACTTACCTCAGAGGTGATATCATGAGGATTGCTTTTAGTTTTAAAAAGTCAGCTGATGGTTGACTAATGCCCTGATATAGAAAAATGCTCAAAAGAATTTGAGGCACAGCGGCTTTGGTTAGGAATAGAGTTTTGGTGCCTAGTTTTCAACAAATCGTTCCATATTCTCTCTGGTTTCCTGAATTTGGATGATTTGCCCTCCAATGTACTTACTTGTTTTGTATGAACCCTGTTATTAGAGCTAAGTGAAAAATTCACATTCTGTCTCCACAAATATGACAGTATTTCAGATTTATTTTATCCTAAATTTTAACAAATGTTGCAGTTCAAGTATTTTTATGAATGAAAAGAGTTAAATGTCATTTGAAGATCTTAGATTTGTTGAACTGATAAACATACTTCACTAAAAATAAATCTTGTTGTCTGATATTATTGTAACTTTGGTTATTGCATGTCTTTATTTTTTTTTTTTTTACTTTCTGTATTATTTGGAAAAAAGTCACTAGTTGTGAAAGAATGATGGTTTCAGTTTTAATTTAGAGAGAACTGCCATGACCCTCCTTTGACAAAAGGCAGACCTGTAAGCAGTCAAGATTATTTCATTCTTGCAAATCAGCATTACCTGGCTCTTTGAGCACCTAACCTTTGCGATGTGCCTGGGAATGCTCAAATAGCCATATGGTGCCATTTTATATAATCAGCTCAGAGCAGGTTGAAACAGTGTCCAGCTGTTTCATTTATGATACTTGAATAATTTAGAAGAAACTTCAAGCAGTTCTAGAGTTCTAGGTGGGTTTTGATCAACAATGCCTTAGAACTTGAGCCTTTTTGGTGGAAAATTGTCTGAATCCAATTCTTGTACTGTAGACAGTTGTGGTCAAGAGTTTCTTGGCTGACATCGCAACAGTTCCTGTCTTATTTATAATGGCATTTTTAAACAGTATTTCTTCCAGGTACTATTGTAGCTGATGGACTGGTATTGATCAGTGACTGACATTTACTTAGAGCCGTGTATTCACAGTTTCAATACTACTCTATAAACATAAATAACAGTGTTTATGTTTGTGCGGCCAAGTATTTAAAGATACAGTGCAGTGACCTGATGAAAAAAACACCTCGGGGATCACCCTAAAGGGATGTTAATTGGTTACCAGATAAGCCAAGATGCTGCTGAGGAGGCATTCCAGAATTCTGCACTTCAAATAAAAATGGAAACCCGTTGAAATAGATGCTGCTGTTAAAATTGTAGAAAGTACAGCCAAATTTTGCCGCATTGTGTTCTTAATGGGGTATTACATCTCTTAAACCTGCTGAGATTAGGAGCAATAGTAAAAAACACAGAGCAGAATTTGTCCTTCTGGAGTCATCACTTCATCTAACAGCGGGGTTTTCTGTTTAGATTCTTCTGCTATCTCTTGTTTTTAGATACATGAATGGATGACAGTTCCTGGAGCCCAAATTATGTTGTCTTTTGTTCTTCTCCCAGTATATCTGTGATGCTGTAGAGACTATGACATAAGTTTATAATATCATGGTTTTTTTGTTTTCACAATCTTGCTACAAACAGTGTCAAAAGGTGGCAACCTGTTGGTAGTGCAGTATAATTTCATCATGCCTTTAGTCATTTGGACTACTAGGTCTTTGCTTTGGCTGTGTGCTTGCTAGGCTTACTCTGGCAAACACTGTGTGCTCGCTTTCAGATAGCAGTTGTTTCGTCTTACATGAAGTCAGGCCACTCTTCACACCTGTGATTAAAGCTAGAAATCTTTGTGCCCTTTCCTTGCTAACTGGGAGTCATGTGAATTGCTTGGACACTGACTTTACCTTTTCTCCATTGTATATTATTTTTATAGAGTTCTTTGTTGTCCATATGAATATTTCTTTTGAATCGGTGCTACTACTGCTACCATCTTTGCTGTGCTTGCTCTACTGGTGCTCTTGAAAATGAGGCTAAACCTGCAACAGAACAGCTTTTCCTAACTGTCAGACTGGTAATATTTGTTGTAGTGTAGCTTCAATAGGATCAAAGGATTGTTGACACTTAAGCTTTATTCTGAAATGGGTAACTTCATTTATTTATAAATTTCTGATTGCTTTGTCAAGGATTTGTTCTAAGGCTTGTAGTCGTCTTGTGTTTTGTCACAGATCTTGGTTATGACTTAGTCCCTTAAGATTGCCTAGTATCCAAAAGATGAACTAATTGATTATTTTTTGTTGTAAATAATTCCCTACCTTTTTTAGATTGTGACTGCAACTTATTTTTTGTGTATTTATGCCACTTGGGTGTTTATAATATGGTTTCTTAATTATCTTGCTCTGCTCAAGTTTACTTAAAAGCAAGGGCCTTAGTATCTCCTTTGTCAGTGACAAGGAACTATTTTGACAATCTTACCTTTCTTTCCCTGGTATTTACTCATGACAGATGCAGTGTAGTGTGCTATTTAGACCTCTTTCAGTTGTTCGGCACGCTAGAGTTTAAAGTCAGGTATAATTTTTTTGTAATTCCTTTCTGTGGTTGGTTGTGTTTTAATTTATTTGACAGTATTTTACGGCACAGCATGGCTCAGCACCATTCAGAGCTATGGAATCGGAGGTTTGTGTTTTTCCTAACATCGTTATCTTATGTAGAGTCTCATGATTCTTCCACAACAAAGAAAAGGTTTTGGGTTTGTTATTTTTCCATAGAATATTCACATCTAACTATGTGAAATATGGATTTCTTATTTTGAAGCTATGTAGACTACAATATATGCACCTGCAGCTACATTTTATTTTATTTACAATTGCATGATGAGTTTTGTGCCAAAAGAAGTGAGCTGTGTAAGATGCAGCCATTTTCCTCTATCAGGTACTCCATGGAGAAGAATAGAAGAAAACTGAATGCCTATTGGGGAGGGGGTGTGTGGAATTACTGGAACCATTTTAATCCTAATTACTTCCTAGCAGCACTAGCACATCTATAATGATAGATCTAACACAATTGGATACAACAACAATAAAACAAGTAATTCCAATCATATAAGGCTGACAGTAGTTTTGAGGTCATTTTCTGCAAGTTGATCAATAACAAGTTCACATCATATAATCCACATTGAATTTATTCCTGTAATACATCTTAAATTCGAGTGTAGCAGTGGTTAATTGCTAATCTATATTCATTGAACAGAACAAATGAGGACAGCAAGAGTAGATACTTCATGTACCATCACATCAAATGTGTAACTTCTGAGCTCAGTTTTTCATCCAGATCACTTGTGTTTGTCTATCTTCTGTCCCCATGACTTCAGAAAGTCTTTACAGATTATCACAGAATTTGACCGACTACAGTTGGTGCTCTTATTGACAATGCTTAATATTTGCATAGACATTAATTAGGTATTTTGAGTTGTATATATCTTCTTGATTGTAGTTATTGTTGATCATCAGAATGTGCTTGCATTTTAAAAGATTGATTGTACTTTAGTAATTACTTCTGCAGAGCACCCTTTTAAATCTATATTTCTTTCATCTG
>VYZW01043327.1:2791-20881 GCA_013401315.1 Balaeniceps rex | reverse complement strand
ATTAAAATTCTTTCCCCCCAAAAATGGGTTGAAAAAAATTCTGACCTTATCGGAGGTGGCCCAACCTGACAAAAAAATCAGGGCCAAACCTGAGTCCCCATTTTTTATGGAAGGAAAATTCCCATTGACGTCAATGGGAGTTTTGCCTGACTACAAAATGAAGAAATTGGCCCCAAATGATATCTCCAAAGGGGGCTTTACTCACNAGCGAGCCAAAGTAAGAATAATACCTCTGCTCCGGGAAGTGAGGTTAAAATGTGTGCCACACATTCTTCATGTACATGCGCAGCTTACAGTCATGTCATTGTTCTTGGAAGGAAAGCTATAGTAACAGGCCACCATGCTTGCTACAGTAAAATGAAGGGAATTCACAACAGGGTCATCAAAGTGATATAGCACCATAAAAGTTAGCAATGAAAGGACCTATGGCTAGATACAAAAAGACTTAGGCCCCTAAAAAGGGTTTGGTTTGGGTTTTTTTCAATTCAGTTCATTCTACCCAGTGACTTCTTGATATAATATACAGGAACAGTTCTCTGAAAGTAAAGTTCAAGAGTCGAGGATGCCCTTCCTTCAGGAAATTGCCCAGATCTCTCTCTTTTTCTCTGGCCCAATGAATCTTGGCTCCTTTTTTTGCATTTACTTTGACAAAATGGACTAAGATCAATTTCCTATGCTCCCCCACAGCAAAGGATTAAGGCACTCTAGTGGGGGATCTGAATCTGCATGTCCTTAAGATGAAGAGGGCCTGAATCCAGATTTCTTACACCTCCAGGCTGAAGGCTTACACCATTAGATTATTATATAGGGAAGGATGGGGAGGGTGTCTTTATGCTCTAGCTTTATAATGAAGGTGGCACCCCCAGACAAATTTTGTGAGGAATGCCTTTGTCAGCACATTTTGAGTAGGTCCTGTTCTCCAGATGAAGCCTCTCAGTGTGCTTTGTTGAGGAGGTGTCTAAGTTCTGAACCCCAGGTGAGCTTATGCACAACATCTCTCCAAGGCTACTTAGTTTACTGGGGCAATCTTCTCTCACATACTCCATTTTTGTCCCTCACCATTCCTGACCCATGAACAGATGCAGAGTGCCAAGTGGCTCTCATCAGCAGCCCAACAACAAAATTTACAGAGGGGTCCTTTGTCACAAGTAAAGCCACAAAACCTTTGTCTTTGTGTTGCCTCTACACACTGGCATATAGGATCGGAAGAAAACCAGGTGAATGAGCCCAGGCATATGTATACTCTTTTTTTAATAAATTTTGCTCCACAAATGGGAAGTGCTAAGCCACCATGCCCTGTGCAGTGACTGTCACATGAGGTCTTCTTTTCCAATACCCACCAACACAGATCCTGTAATGCAACGTGGGTTCTGGGCTATGCAATCTGCACACTGGTGTTTCAGTGAGCAAAGCACTGAATGCAGGTTATGGAAAATGCAGTCTGGTTGAGCAATGAGACTGCTGAGTAATGACGTATGTTTTTCTTTCCGATCTTCACTTCTCCTGACATTACCGGCTAGAATATTATTAAAATAAAAGTATGGGTCGAAAGAAAGTATAAAAGGAATGAAAAAGCAAGAATTCTTTTCAAAGCTCATTGAAAATTCACACTGAAAATGTGGGAGCTTAAATACCAGGATGTGCATCAGAAATAGCTTATCACCATGAGTCAGAAATGCTGTAAGGAACAGAACCTTAGCAATCCTTATTTATGTTCCTTTACTGTCTGAAGTGGTCAGTGTTGATATTTGCTGGACTGTTCTCTAGCTGTGTGTGATAAAGGTCTGACAGTCCAGTGACATGCTTACTACATGGTCCATCCACATGCCAGTCAGCTACCTGGGAGCTACCACTTTGAAGGCCTCTGACCCTCCTTTTTAGTGATCAAGATACGTCATTATGGATTAAAGCATGGCACTCATTCATTTCAGCAGTTGAATGGGCTGCTGCCACAGTCGTGCTAGCATCTTCCAGGTCAGGAAGCAGGTCATATCGGCACAGTCCAAAGAGGAACCACACATCTCTCACATACACATGCTCAGCATCACTGTCAGGCCATCGTTGTAGAGAAGTCTAACAAGACTCTCTGGTGTATCAGCCATTCCTCCCAGTTTTATGCCATCAGCAGACTTAGTGAGGGTACACTCTGGCCCATCATCCAGATCTTTAATGAAGATGATAAACTCTTCTCTTCATAGAGTGAAAAAACCTTGCGGTTTTTCAAACCGTGACCTGATTTTCATGATCTATTGATGAGTTCTCAACGAGGGCACAGGTTTCAAATTAGTTCCTAGTTAAAGTTAGGTATCTGCCAAAAAGAAAAAACAATTAGTATGTAGAGTTATGTTTTGAAAATTGATGCAGAAATTTTCATGACATTGAAATGAACATCAGAAGTGCTGCCAGCTAGTGTGATCAAATTGGTCTCCTAAAGCTAAAGTAACAACACGTGTTTCACCTTCACCAGGCTTCTTTCACAACATACTTCTTGCAAGAAAAAGAACTCTTGTCAGCCTTCTGGAGTCAGTGAGCCTATATAGCAGCAGGCCTGGGTGACAGCCAGAAAACAATTGTCTTCAGAGGATTATGGGTAATGCCTTGCTAATTAACTATAATGGTAACCTGGTAATGGTTAATAGTGGGTTAGGCATTGCTTTCCTGTCTGTCAGATGTTATCCGTTCACAGAGAAAAATATTTGTAAGGTGATTTCACTTATGGTTTCAACATATTCTAAATGAACAATCTTTGTTCTCCCACAAATGGTATTGTGTTGGATAACACAGCTGACAAGGTTTCATAAATCCTTTTCCAAGTTCAGTTTAATTGTGGTTCAATATTCTTTTGTTTCTATTAACCCAGGTAAATAAATAGAGTGAACTGGCAATTTTGAACTGTGATCTATGGCATGGTCCCCAATGTACTGGCACACACAGAATTCTTGCAGATCACAAATCTGCAAGAAACATGTTTGGGTCTTCCAACAAAATGTCATCAAACCTCTGAAGGAATCCATATTTATACTTTGCATGGTGCGCTACAGCTTCACATTAGAAGCAGGCAGACTCTAAAGCAGCAGGCTTGAAACAGAGGGAGAGGGAAGATTCCTCCTTTGAATCTTGCTCTTTCCAAGTACTAGAAACACAACCTATTTAAACTAATTTATTGTACGATGAAAGCAATTATCTTTTTTTTTCATTCTTTCCCTTTTCCACAGAATCCCTTTGTTATTTATTATAAAATGATCTTCCGTGCTTTTCCTCCACTACCTAATACCCCAGTTCTCTGCTAATACAATGTATATTTCACAAGTCACCTCCTGTGGTGAAAACCCCTTTTAATCTCTAACTGGCAAAGACTCACCATAAAATTTAACAGATTTTGGTGAGATCCTCTATCAAAGAAACTTTAAAAAAACCTAAGCTGTTATAGCATAAACAAGTGCTTAAAATATACAAAGCAAAGATTGAGGCTAAGAGCTCATTTTTTTATAGGAGTATATCTCTGTTGTCCTATGTCAATCTATTCTGGAATCTGTTCTGTTTAACACATTTACACAAGAACCGGATGAACAAGAAGGCAGCAATACCTGCAGATCATGTAAAATAAAAGAGTAGCCATAATCAAGGTAAACGCAAAGAATTGCAGCGGAATTTCAGAATATTCTAGCGCTAATAGAGAAAATGGAATTTAAAGTTTACTCTTGACAAGTGTAAAGCAATGCACACAGGAAAAAGTACCTTACGGTTCATTAATTTATTAATTCTCACTGTTAAGGAAACCAGTTCTGGAGTGATGGTGAATAATTACCTACAAAAACAGCATAATGCTCAGTAGTGATCAAAAGGACAGCTAGAATGTTAGTAAATACTAGGAAGGTAATTGAGAACAAAATACATCAGTATCATCCATGCAGTACATATGTGTTTAATACAACATGCAGTTCTGGTTGCCAGAGGACATAATAGAAATAGAGTATAGAGAAAAGTATCAGCGTGATTAGATGGAAACAGTTTCCATACACGGACAGATTAGGAATAGTAGGACACTCTTAATCCCGGACAAGAATCCTGAAGCCTCAGAGGAGAGTACGATGGGGAAGGTTAGTGGGGTACATTAATTCACTGGCCTAGACAAATGCATAGAAGACATCACTAATAGTTAAGCAATGATTGAGGGGAAACCTCTGGTGCATGGAGACTGTAATCTGCCAACTACCAGAAGCTGGGAGAGTATAACGAGGAAAGATAATACTTGCCTTGATCTTGCATTATTCTTTAAGTATGCTGTCTCAGGCATCAGTCATTGGTGATACTAAGCTAGATGGTCTGGCCTTACGTGGTAGTTTATCTGTTCTTAGGATCTCCTTAGGTGAGATTCGTTTCATCTCCCTTTGGATAAGGGTTTCTAAAGTGAAGAAACCTACACCTGAAGCTGTCACCAGCGGCTCTCATTATGTAGAGAATCAGGCATTTTTAGGTCATGATTAATCCAAACTAGTTTAGACACCTACTTCAGAATGAGATGAATCATACTCTACAAATGTTTGTTTCTCTCCATTGACTACAAAGGGAGCCAAAAGTGAGTATTTTTATTGTAGATGTTTATATTTAGTCAGGTGAATTTCATCCACTTTCTCTATTCTTTTTCTCCACTACTATTGGAATAAAACTGGTTAGGACTGCAGCAAAGCAGAAACAAGGCCGATTAAGCACCGTAGATGCACATTGCAGTGTTCTCCAGGGCTCAGTTTTGGGGCCAGCCTTGTTTAATATCTTTACAATGATCTGGATGAGGGGATCGAGTGCACCCTCAGTAAGTTTGTAGATGACACCAAATGGGGCGGGAGTGTCAATCTGCTCGAGGGTAGGAAGGCTCTGCAGAGGGATCTGGACAGGCTGGATCGATGGGCCAAGGTCAATTGTATAAGGTTTAACAAGTCCTGCACTTGGGTCACAACAACCCCATGCAACGCTACAGACCTGGGGAAGAGTGACTGGAAAGCTGTTTGGCAGAGAGGGATCTGGGGGTGTTGGTTGACAGCCGACTGAATATGAGCCAGCAGTGTGCCTAGGTGGCCAAGAAGGCCAACAGCATCCTGATTTGTATCAGGAATAGTGTGGCCAGCAGGACCAGGGAAGTGATCATGACCCTGTACTCGGCACTGGTGAGGCCGCACCTCGAGTACTGTGTTCAGTTTTGGGCCCCTCACTACAAGAAGGACATTGAGGTGCTGGAGCGTGTCCAGAGAAGGGCAACAAAGCTGGTGAAGGGTCTGGAGAACAAGTTTCATGAGGAGTGGCTGAGGGAACTGGGAGAAGAGGAGGCTGAGGGGAGACCTTATCGCTCTCTACAGCTACCTGAAAGGAAGTTGTAGTGAGGTGGGTGTTGGTCTCTTCTCCCAACTAGCAAGCGACAGGATGAGAGGCAATGGACTCAAGTTGCATCAGGGGAGGTTTAGATTGGATATTAGGAAAAATTTCTTTACTGAAAGAGTGGTCAAGCATTGAAACAGGCTGCCCAGAGAGGTGGTGGAGTCACCATACCTGGAGGTGTTCAAAAAACATGTAGACGTGGCACTTCGGGACATGGTATAGTAGGCATGGTGGTGTTGGGTTGACAGTTGGACTAGATGATCTTAGAGGTCTTTTCCAATCTTAATGATTCTATGATTCTGTGATTCATGATGAGTATCCAAACCACATTCTGAACTATGATTTCCAGGCATTCAGAAGAGAGGCAGATGGGCTTATGTGGCAGCTCAAATCTTGTTGTGGTTTAACCCCGGTAGGCAGCTAAGCACCATACAGCCGCTTGCTCACTCCTTTCCAGTGAGGTGGGGGGGAGAATCAAAAGGGTAAAAGTGAGAAAACTCACAGGTTGAGATAAAGACAGTTTAATTATCTTTAAAAATTGAGGGGGAAAATTGACAACCAAGAAAAACAAGTGATGCAAAAGAAAACAATTCCTCACCACCAAACAACTTATGCCCAGCCAGGCCCCGAGCAACATCAGCCCCCACCAACTTCCACCCCGCTCAGTATTTATTGCTGAGCATGACGTCATATGGTGTGGAATATCCCTTTGGCCAGTTGGGGTCAGCTGTCCCAGCTGTGTCCCCTCCCCGCTTCTTGTGCACCCCCCACCTGCTCGCTGGCGGGACAGTGTGAGAAGCAGAAAAGGCCTTGACCCTGTGTAAGCACGCTTCAGCAATAAATAAAACACCATGTGTTATCAACACTGTTTTCATCACAAATCGAAAACAAAGACCCATACAAGCTACTATGAAGAAATTTAACTGTATCCCAGCCAAAACCAGTACAAGTCTGAATAAGGAAAACCCCCAATAGGTAATTCATAGCTACCACCTCTGCTATGCACTGGAGAAAGATTTTTGCTGTTCAGGATATCTATGGCATAATGAAATGTTTCCTAGGATTCCTCCAACAGGTATTGGGCAAAGCATGAGAGCAGTCCATTTTGGCAAAGCCTGTCAGTTAGCACCACCAACAAGCTGAGTTCCATATGTGTGTTACACTAAAAATGGAGTCAGAAGACTGTCTTGCTATCAGTACAGGCAGGTACCTCCCAGGATTTGCTTTTCACACAGTAACTACAAGTAACCTTACCTGCACGTACATTGTCAACACACAGGGAAAGAGCTGCCACTACATTTTACCATGCACATCTAAATGCAAACCACCAAAACATCCCGAGTGGTAGGCTGGCCTCTGTTTTAACCAAAACACTCCACTTAAAACCATTGTGGTTCTGCTTAAAAACACAACAATAAGATCAGGTACACAGAATTTCCACCTTCAGTGGTGGTTCAAATTTCTCTCGCGGCTGAGTTAATGGCAAAAAGGATGTGCTGCTTCTTCTGTATTGGCTTAAAAATGAAAAATAAATATTTTTCATGGAGTCTTACAGGGTTTTTGGCCTTCCTGAATCACACTGTGTCTGGAATTCTCCACCCTTTTGTTTGGGTGGGAGACCCAAATGGAACTAGCTAGCACAACCTTTGGCATCCCTGAAGCCCTGGCAATCTGTTTAGGCTAAATAGGTCAACAGGGTGGAGATAGCCCCTTAAAGCTTCAAACTCTTCCTGAAAATTAAAACATCACCAGCTATTTCTATCAACACGTAGGTTAAACTCAGGCTCTCGTGAAGCATAAGAAAAACCTGGTCTGCCAATGTCCAAAGAGATCAGCGACCCTGGATTGGAGACACGCGGGGGAAAAACTTTGCCTGTTGCTGCCCCAAAACAAACTTTAAAAGGAGGAATTAGGAACGATAAGGAGAGTGTCCTGGACTGTTGTTTTGGCTGCACCACTAGAGGCAGGGATTCTGAGGCAAAGGCAGAAGAGTTGTGGCTGAGCCCTGTAGACATGTATGATGTGACTCCAATGTTTATGGAAAGAGAACCGCAGCCAAATATTTGGAACTCGATGAGCATTCTCAGCTGCAAATAGCAGTTATTTCAACAAGCAAATGGGTTTCATACTAGGCTTTCTGGACCTTAGCTTTCTCCCTAGGCTCCTCTGTGCCCTGTCTTACTTCCTCATTCAGACTCTTCTTCTACCACTTACACTTCGTAAAAAACATGCCACAAATGCTTTCAGTGTAAGAAAACTAAGACATTTCCAGGTGCAAGGGAGTAGGAGCACACCAGATAACCTACTCCTTCCTCCATCTTTAATATTATTCTTACATCAGACCTACAAGAAAAAATAATTTTTGTGCAAATTACAATTTCAGTATTTACATGCTACAAGGTAATGATAATCCAAATCACCATCTATACCAGAAAGATGGCACCTGAAGATAAATGACATCTGAGTACACTTGCTCCTGTAGTGCCATTCATCCCATATGTGTCTTAGTTTCTTTTGCAGTTTTAATGAATAGAATGAGGACTATAAGGCCACTCCCCAAATTTGTTGTAACCAAGTCATGTCATATCAGTGTGTCCTGGTTTCAGCTGGGGTAGAGTTAATTTTCTTCCTAGTAGCTGGCATAGTGCTCTGTTTTGGATTTTGTATGAAAATAATGTTGATAACACACTGATGTTTTAGTTGTTGCTAAGCAGTGCTTACACCAGTCAAGGACTTTTTCAGCTTCCCATGCTCTGCCAGGTGCACAAGAAGCTGTGAGGGGGCACAGCCAGGACAGTTGATCCAAACTGGCCAAAGGGCTATTCCATACGACGTCATGCTCAGTATATAAACTGGGGAGAGTTGGCCAGGGGGCAGCGATCGCTGCTCGGGGACTGGCTGGGCATCAGTCGGTGGGTGGTGAGCAATTGCATTGTGCATCACTTGTTTTTTATATTCTTTTATCATTATTATTATTATTATTATTGTTATCTCTTCTTCTGCTGTCCTACTAAACTGCCTTTATCTCAGCCCATGGGTCTTCCTTTTTTTTCCCCTGATTCTCTCCCCCATCCCACTGGGGTGGGGGAGGGTGAGCAAGCGGCTGTGTGGTGCTTAGTTGCTAAGTAGGGTTAAACCACGACACAGCGACATCACAAAAATTCTTTGTACATAAAAACACAATCTTCGTTCATCAGATATCAAGTGTGGCTACATGATGTTTTAGTTTCATATAGTTTCTTAAAAACTATAACATTCAGATATTCAAGTAGCAAACTGTTTTAACAAACGAGACAAACATTTGAATTTAAATATTTCTGGTTTAAATCATTAGCACAAGGGAAAGCATAGATCATAGGCATCTGTCTACATATAAATGCAAGTATGTGTTTGTTTGACAACACATATTAATAGTTAAAATGAGTAATTATGGGAGGGTCAGTTTGCTTTAAAATGGGACATGGCTGGATATTCATAGGGAATTTGGGATGTCCGTGGTGACTATAGAATGAAGAAACGGACTTTGCTGGTATTGTTATATACTTTCAAAATCATTCAACATAAACATTTCCTTTTTTTATTTTAAAGTCTCTGTTGCTTTTGTCTAGAATCCTAATGAGCTTATACACTATCAGACTTAACTTTTTTCATCTCAGTTGGTTCATTCATGGTTTCATTGATGTCACATGTACAGAATTCCGTGTTGGCTGCACATGTTTTTATAAATGGATTTACATTTTTAAACCAGCAGTATGAGCTTGCATACCCCTAAATTATGTGAAAAATCCCAGCACATAAATAGCTGTCTGAGTACATATGCGTAAAATTCCCAGGACAGCATAAAAAGTGGTTAACCTACCAGTATATAGGCACATACCAATTTTGTGTACTGAATACATTTGCATTAAGAGTTAGATTTTCCACTTTAGCTTGTCTATATTTGGAGATGGTGGAGAGAAGGGCTGCAAAAAAAAGCTGATTGTAATTCTTTAATCCCAGGAGATCTGTATTTAGAAGTAGGTCTTTTTATTTTTCCACTGAATGAAGAGACTCAGCAAACATACCACAGTGTCAGCCTGCTCCACTACCCCCCACCCCCATCACTGTCCACGTATGGCAAATGGCTCTCATTTATTTCAAGGGTGAAAATATGACCAATGCACAAGATAATTCCATACTGCCATGATCTTTCTGTAGGCAGAGGATTCCCTTGCAGCAGGAAAACCTCTGCTGGTTGCTCCGGTTCTTTTAAATTCACTTTATACCACATAAGCAGACAGAAGGATTTAGCCAAGCCTGTTCTAGGTAAAGCATTCCGTGCATCTGAAAAAGTTGCCCTGGATGTCGTACTTCAGTACAAAGACCTTGATTTTCTTTTTACAGGATATAACTTTCACCTGGTGAAAAGCTACAATTTTATTCAATCTTCTCATATACATGCTCATATATTTAGTCTAACACCTCTATTACAATTCTGTATTTAAAGGCTTTGTCAACACTTCTATTATAAATGTTGGTTTTCAGAGGTATCAAGCTCAGCCAGAAAAATTCGGTAAGTATGGCATTTGTCTTGCGTAACTGTATGTTAGGAGCTTATTCACCTTGTAATAATTTCCAAGATAATCCATTTGGAGCATTTTGAATACCAGAGTGAACGGAGGTCAGACATTATTAGGAGAGACAGAGACAGATTCTCAGCTGGCATAAGCCATTCCAAAAGCTACACTCATTTAAATTACCAAAAGATCTGATATTTACTCCATTAAAAAATGGAAAACTTAATCAACTGAGTCCTTGTACAATATGTTGTGACCAGATTTTAAAAAAATGCAATTCAGGGGGTGTACTCCCCAACACTGAATCATACCCCAAGTGAAGCATCACTGGCATCAGCAAGCATATTAATGGATGTAGCTCTTTTAACCACATGAAAGACATAGATGGTATGTTGTGTCGCTCAACAGGAGAGATGCCTGTTTCCAGTCACAGGATCTGATGCAGGGTTTCACAATCCTCCATTACAGCCCTGGAAAAGAGTTAATTCCCTGAATGGAAGAGACAGGAAAAACTGTTGCCTTCATGAAAATGCAAGAGAAATGAGCATTCAAAAGAGTTTCAACAAAACACAAGGACTAGCTTCTTTTGCTGGGACCATCCAGGCCAATTTGACCATTAGAGCAATGACTGATTGTTCTAAACTTTTAAAAAGATATTTTCAGTACTATAACCAACAGAACTATTATTGTTCTTCCATCCTAGGCATTGTCATCAAAAATGGGCATTTTTTAAACTTAAATCTGATGTCACTGACAGGTTATTTAGCATTTTAGGTACTGGGCAAAGCATTAGCGCAGTCCATAGACCTGGTTTATACTCAGTGTAAAACAGGCCACCATAAGAAATCCAGTCTTTCTGAGGTCTCTCTAAGCAGATGTTGGACAGACCCCAAGCAGATTTGGGAAGAGCTCACTTCTGCTTCAGTCTCTGCTCCCACTTTGCTGGATGGCCTTTGAGTACCTGGCTGCTGTTTCTGCAACCAGAAAATATGTACACTGATATTGATCTCCTTAGAAAGGCCACGAAACCACTGAAGAAATTACAACCAGTGCATTACAGAAAACCATGCACAACCAGTGCATAATTACTTAGTAATTATCATTTTTATTAGGATATCAAGACTTGGATCAATACTATCACAGGCTCTTTAACAGTCCTTGGATTACATGATCATCACATGTTCGTCTTGTTCTAGGAAGGAACCCCTAAGGATGGAAGGGAATATTGCCAGGGAGTAGCTGGAGTAGGGCTGCCTACTTCAGGATGAGCCAGGAGCTTCAGGAAAGCCCCACACAGGCCAGGCAGTGGCCTTCTGGCGGGTGCAGGCCTGCAGCCCCCGAGCAGGCCCATGGCAGTGACAGTGACAGCACTGCCAACCCCCTGGCGATCGTTGGAGACAGTGAGGGAAGGCGGCAGGGCTGGAGTCCATTGAGGCAGCCCCACCAGGCTGTGCGGGGCCTGGGCTGGGCACAGGGCTGCTGGCAACATGGCTGTGGTCAGACCTGGGGTCCCAGACTGTGCCTATCCTGAGCTCCTGGACCTGCAGGTGGATCTAGGGTCCTGGTTGACTGCTGGGGGACAGGAACATCTGGCTTACTGAGTCTCCTTCATGCCAGACAGCTCCCATTCATTAAGCTCCATCTTAAAAGCTGCTAGTGTCTTGCCTGCACTATTGCACTAGGAGGGCTGTTCCACCATCTTGCACTTCTGGTGGCTAAATTATTTTTTCTCATTCCCAGTTTGATTTGAACACATGGCGTTCTGATGCGTCATCAGAAGTTATCTGCACCTCTTCAGCTACTTGTGACATATTCTCCTGTTCCATCATGTCCCAACATCCATCCCTGATGTTGGACTTGACCTATGGTTGCACCTCCAGTCATCCCAGCTTCTCTTCTAGGAGTGTGAGTAACATTTCAGCCGAAAGTACCTTCTGTCATAAATCCTCTAGAGGATAATACTCATCCCATAAATTCTGCAGCTGGTAATCTTTCTCTGCTCTCTTCCTTGAGGCACTAACATCTTCCATTCCCAATCCCTAACATTAACTATCAGGGCAAATAAAAATCAGGGCAAAATGCAAATCCCACCACACAATCCCTTCTTGTATCTTCCTTAACTCTTTTATATATTTTCCATTATCTAACAGATGGAGGACACAGAGTGGTCCCCCTGCATAAGTCAAAATCTGTAAATAATGGGGACAAAGTTTTAAGAAACAGGAGTTTAAACTCCTGAGGCTGTGTTTGGGCATTGGCTTGAATTTCCCAAATGCATGGCTGTCCACAGCTGCCAGTGATCTAGGTCATTAGAAAACTGAACTGATGCAAAATGCAGAATTCAGGGCTTAACTTTAAGCAACTTGGACCAAAGACCATGTACCAAGAATCTTATAATTTAAAAAAACAAACATAGCCCAAATCAAATACGGAAGTGAGGAAGTGCCTGCAACACTGGATCTTTTATGTGCATGGACAGGTAATGTCTTAGAAGGATGTACAGGAAAATACATACCTAAAAAATGCAAAACCCACCTTCATAATATTACTGGGAGGCTTTGCATTTCTAATGTGCACTGAGATCCCAGAAAAACTGAGTTACTATTGATGGACAAATTCTGAGCCTGGAGTACATGCAGTAGTACATCTGCAAGTTAATGTGAGTCTGAAATGGTATTAAATCTAGAAGTGATAAGTATTTCCCCAAAATGAAATAAAATACAATGGCCTCTTATAACAAGAACTGCAAATGAATTACATGGTCAAGCAGTAATTGAAACTGCAGTTACAGAGGGAAAGGAAATACTATACAAACCCGACTAGCACTTTTTCCCCATGGGTGTTGGAGTGTTTTCCTCATGATCCTGCTCTAGATTTCCGTTGACCAGACAAAGGTAAAAATGCTAAATTGAGACAAGCAACATTATACTAACAGTACATGGTTATGATACTAAGAAGCAGTGACATTTTCAGGAGGATGTTAACTGAATATTGGAACACCTATCTTCAGGAATGCCCAAAGCGCTCTACAGAATGGAACTGGGAAGGAAGCTGTGCCAAAAACCTCATAAACACCATGACACAACTGTGAGATGTCTACATTGGCTACGAGGATGAGCTTTGCCACATACAGATACTGTATTTTTAGCACGGCTGGAATTCCCAAGAAAGTTAGTGGAAATTTCCAGCCAATAAGAAAGGCTCCTAGCTCCTTTTCCCAAAGAAAACTTAACAATTATTTGGTAATGGGTAAACGTTATTAAAATATTCATTCTTAGTATTATTTTCTTTCCCCTAGTACAGTAAAACTTATAATTAGTTGGTGAGAAATCATAGCTGTGAATTGCTAGTTATTGTTGGCATCACACCCAAGCACTACAACATTTTTTCCCACCTACTGTGTAGGATAGCTGGCAAGTCCCTGAAAATTAATGACCTACTCAGAAACAGATATTTTTGGACAATATTTTGTGAAGGCTGGAACAGTCTTTAATGGTAATATTGAGGGATGAGCCGCTATGCAGAACCAAGAGAACTCCAGGAAAGACTATGTAAGTGTAAGAATCAATCTTCTCTGTCTTTCCTTATTCCCAACATAGAGAAGTTGGTCATTGACTCCTGACTTCTAATGTGAGCTGCTAAACTCCAGTCTAAAGCTAATATTCTAGTAAAATAAAACACACTTAAAATCAAATTTCTGGTGAAAGGTGGTGAAAAAGAAGTTTAAAGTGCCTTTTTTATTTTGCGTGCCTGCCTTTGTGCCTTTTTCTTTTTTTTTTTCTTTTCCAAATTCTGAGAGTAGCAAATGCTACTTAACAAGGCATCAAGAATTTTTTCTTCTGGCAGAACCATGTTCAGGAACTTGTGCTGATTATAGCACAATATATGAATATTGCACAATAGTATTAACCTGTCCATCATTCTGTTGTGTGAATAGAATAACTGCACTCTCTCAGTTACAATACTCTTCACAGGAACTGTAGTGACACAGGAACTGAACAGACAGCTCTCTCTAAAAAGAGAGTGACACAAAGAAATTGCCTTTTTTCTAGAGAAATTGTTGCTATTTGCATCACCGCGTTGAACATTTACTGAAAAACTACTTTAGATAGTATTGATCATGGAAAAGGACTTCTTTGGAAATTTAAGTATACAGGTCTCATCCTGCTAAAAATACTTCAGATTCAGCATAATGGAGGGTCTGTGCAAATAAGAATCTGTTTGTTTACTTATTACACCCTCTTATACCTGCAAAGCTGTAAATCACTATATCAGTTACTAGGAAGAGGGGACCCAGGCCCAAAATTTAAATACAGGGGTATGTGGGAGGGTATGCACAATCTGAAATGTTTTCATATTTTCTGAAATCTAATGAGTTCAGATAATTATGGAATTGGGAAACAAATTATCAGTCTGTTTTGTATCAAGAAGACAATTGCATCAAGAAGACACACTTGGAGCCCAATGCTGAGTAATAAACCACCCATGCAGTTTCCATTTTTGACTTCTTGCTTTTGGGGGATGTGTGAAATAAGCTGCAGATGACGGTCAAATGCACAGACTTTGGTAGCTTCTTTCCAATGAATATATTTTCCTGGACACTTGCTGTTCTGAATTTTTACAGTGTGAAAGTAAAAAGAAACAGTTGTGCAGTTTAGCTGAGGTTTCATTTGAAGGAATTGCATGATGGATTCATTACTGAGATGGCAAGTACAGCTCAATCTAGTCAATATGGAATTTCCTTTTTCCATTCTCTAGATATAACAGGATACAACAGGCAGTGAAACAGGCACTTAGTCACTGTTTTTTTACAAATCTTTTTAATTCCCTTATTGCCCAATCTTGCAGTTGTTGTGAACTTGCCAACATTTCTCTTGCCATAATTCCTGCAAAAGCAGGCCCTTAAATGTGAAATATAATTAAAATGACCTTCAGCTGCCTTCCATGGATTGCCATCCATAAAATGAGGAATCAAAGAGATTTATTAATAAAAATAGTGTGAAATTTGTTTAAAGACACCATCTAATAGGCTAACTACATGTGCTAACTATGGGCCTGATTCACAACACCATTACATCATTTTATTCCCAACAAGAGTTACCACAGCAAGAAACCGCCATCAACAGAATGGGCTTTCCTATATCCAACACATGCCTTAAGTACTGCAGGAACTAAATTTTGAGTACTTTCTGAATGGTATTCAGAATTGAGGTCTAAGTTCCCAAGAAAACGTAGAGGCAATGAGATTTGCAGTAAGAGGCTTAACTCTGGCTACATAGAGATAATTATACCAAACTGGATTCAGAGCCTTGGAGTCATCTTTTTAGTGACTGAAAATCTACTGTACATAGTCAGGTCCACGCACCTGTGCTCTAGGAATGGATATCTGTCTCACCTTTTCCCCACTCTGAAGAAATCCCACACTTACTTGGCCTTTTTCTGTATGTTGCTCTATGAGAGTTTCATGCATGACAGGAATGTCCTCTAACTTTATTCCTTCCCCCAAGAGAGTTTCCATGCCTTTATATTTCAGAGACATGCCTCTTCATTCACACCCTCTCTTTGGAGCTAAGACTACTGAGATTTTTGTCTTACAGAAGCCTACCTTATGTAAACATATATTTGGATGAGCTCCAAGTAGTCTTATGCAATAATACAAACTGATGATGAATAATAGGATGAAAGAGAAATATAAAAACTTAAGAATAGGCTGCAAAATTACTATGCAGCAATTTTCTATTGGTCATTTTGCACCCTTTTCTAATACTGGGGAAACAAAATCGACCAAAGACAGCCATGACAAAAAGGCAGCTATTTTTTCCAAGTAAAGCTAGCAGAATTTGACTGGTAACATTCAAAGTCTGAGCAATATCAATGATACTGTACAAAATGAATCATTTTTTTATCCTGAAAAAACCAGTCAGCTCTTGAAGTTATTGGGAAATTGCGTTGTGTGCCTTTGTACTGGATCCACAATGAAATATAATTATAAAAACCATTAGGTATTATAGACTTTCATTAGTGATGTTAGCAGCATCCAGATCCTGACTTCCTAATTAAGCTTCCAGTCCAATTTCTTTGCTAGTGTACTAAGCCTTTCCTTCTTGATCATTTGACTATCTTTTAAAACACCGTATCTCCTCTGATGATGAAACAAATAGGGAAAAGAAGCCTCACACAAAAAAACCAAGCCCTCATCTCTGGTTCTCCCAGATTGTTCGCCCTTTCATACCTCTTTACACTGTACTGTAGCTCCTTGGGAACTGTCTTTGTGTTAGTCCACTTCATGGTCAACTAAAATCTGTACATTCAAATCTGTACAAACACATTGCTTTCATTATTTATTCCTTTCACATCAATGATAATGATCAGTAAGAGTTTCATCGGGCTTGCAAAAGTATCGACACATTCTCTAAATCAAAGGTAGTATTCAATTGTTGGTATACTTTTTAGGCCGTACTTTTTCCTAATGGCAAGTTTTCCTATGTTTGATTCTAAAGACAGATAACATACGTGAGGGTTCAAGTGTGTTTTGCACACTCCAAATACATTCTGAAAAACAGAATTATGGAATTTTTTTTCCCTTTCACTTGCCTGCAGCCTCCTCTTCTCAATCTCTTGCTTTCATACATTTTTTATTAGTGCTGTAATCTAAATATAAAATGAGTTTACCATTCACCTAGGCTAATCAGATCTGACTACATATGAATGATATTTGGGATTATGCCCTGCATGAGGACATTCACTGCCTCCCTGAGGACATAATTTTATTGTTGAGGTTTATGATCAGGAAGACTAATCAGTCTTGTGATGCACACTTCAGGATTTCATTATTATGAGATTAATTTTTTTTTCTCCGAGTGTTGAAAGAAACTGGAAGTACAACTCACTGTTTTATAAATGGATAATTTCATATTTGCTTTTCCTTACTCTGCTTTAGGGATGAGAACTGTGTTCTAAGCAAAGAAAGAAGAAAAATTTTAAAAGATTTTATGAAGTGTATAAAGTGGTCCAGCCTTTTTAATTGTTTGTGTGACACCTATGACGCAAGAACATAAACCCACAAAGCTTCACAATGGTAGCTTAGAAAAATCTTCAACAGTACGTGAAGTGTGACGGTCTCTTGCCTGGCTACTCTCTCAGGTGACCTACATTGAGAAATACTTGAAGAATCAAATTCTTTTCAAGATCCTTGAAGTCCGGAGATTTCATCCATGCAGCACTCAGATACAGTTTTGGAAAGAGGGAGCAAACAATTTGTATTTTCTTCCCATATCCTGTAGACTCTGAAAACAGATATGGGACTTACACGGTGATTGGTCTTGATTTATTTTCCTAACAGATTGATTTTCCTTTGTTATCATGACCTCAGATATCAGTGTCCTCTTCCTCCATCTTGCCCAATGAAAAATATACCTATTGCATAAGGTCTTGTGGGTAAAGGGCCTGAACAGACAGTACACTTTTACATCCTAGGATTTTAATGGCTTTTAAGCATAGAAAGACCCCAGAGCAGCAAAGTCCTGAAGTTCATGCTGAATTTTAACGAAACGTCTGTTATCACTGCTTAGCACAGTACATAACTGCACTGAAACCTCATGTTGGACTGGTTCCTAGCAGCGATATGGTTTACATGCTTGAAGTGCGGTCTGTTTACATGCTTTGCTGAATCTNCAGTGTCCTCTTCCTCCATCTTGCCCAATGAAAAATATACCTATTGCATAAGGTCTTGTGGGTAAAGGGCCTGAACAGACAGTACACTTTTACATCCTAGGATTTTAATGGCTTTTAAGCATAGAAAGACCCCAGAGCAGCAAAGTCCTGAAGTTCATGCTGAATTTTAACGAAACGTCTGTTATCACTGCTTAGCACAGTACATAACTGCACTGAAACCTCATGTTGGACTGGTTCCTAGCAGCGATATGGTTTACATGCTGGAAGTGCGGTCTGTTTACATGCTTTGCTGAATCTCATTTATTTATCTTTGGGGAAAACAAAATATTATTTCAGTATACCACCTGAAGCATCACTGACAAAGAAAAATAAGGTATTTAGCGTATGCGAGAAGGGCAGTAACTACTTAGGGAACAGAACATACAGAAAGGCCGAAAGACTACTATTAATTCACCTGCATTAGCTTAGCAAGTAGGAGCCCTAGCCA
>VYZW01043325.1:4265-14817 GCA_013401315.1 Balaeniceps rex | reverse complement strand
AACATCAGGAAACAGTTTTTTACTGTGATGGTGACCAAGCACTGACTGGAAGAGATTGCCCAGAGACGTTGTGGTGTCTCCGTCCTTGGAGATGTTCAGATGCTGTCTGGACATGGTCTTGGGCAAGCTGCTGTAGGTGACAAGATGACCTCTAGAGGTCCCTCCCAACCTCAGCCATTCTGTGAAACACCTTAACAGAGAGCTGGTAATATGGTCATAATCTTGAGCATTATTTGGTAATAAATATGCAGCTTTGTGTTCAATTGCAAAAAAATTTCAGATATTCTCAAAGGCCAAGTAGAGTGCTGGTGTTCTTCCCCAGTCTCCCATCTCCACTGTTTACTGAAGGTAGACTTGTTGTATCAAGTTGAATTCTTATTAATGTGTTACCTCATCAACCTTTGTTACACTCATTTAGGCTGAACTGCGGAGTTGTTTTAGTCTGCAATGGTTGTGTTCAAACAATAGGAAAAGACTAAAACTCCTCAAATCCCTTAACTTCCCAGTAGGTATTACTATAAGCTGTGAAACTTAAGACTGATTAATTTTTATGCTAAGACTCCCAAAGTAGATATCCCTTTCACGCGGCAAACTGATACTCAGAGACTATGACTGTGATTTTCCATGTACTTTTAATTTGAAAGTGCTAAACCAGCCTTTTTCAAAATCTTTGTTCCTAGTGTTCTTGGAGGGGAGGCATTATCCAACCATAAATCATCTTTATCCATTGTTCTGTGTTTCCTTTTTGGAAGCAGCTATAAGAACAGTGAATTTACTAGGTAAAAACTAAGCACAGAGTAAGTTACTGCAGGACTGAGATTTCAGGCTTCCTGTACAGTGCATACAGCTTTCACACTAAAAGGCATGGACTGGCGTGGAACATGAAGCAGTGCTTAAAAAGTTGTTTTGCTTTTAATGCCACATAACACTGTTTAAAAGAACACTGCAAGTCTCACTGACTAGGGTTTAGGTAGTTTAAGTAATTTTGGGGCTCCGAGTTAGGTTCCTGTTCAAGGTGGTTTGCTTTCTTCAGAGTTCAAGTGTTTCAGACACATAATTCTTCTACATACATACCTTACTACACTATCAAATGCATGAAGTGAACTGAAAATTTATTTGATCTTGGTTCCAGAAACAGTGGAAGATTAAGCTCAACGAAGATACATAGAATCAGCAAGTGCTTTAAAGTGTGCAAGTTCAACAGTGTTTCATAACTGTGTCTGTAGCAATGTCTGTTTTTCTGAGAAGTCTGGGATCTGGGTGGGCAGGAGGGATTTAACCACACTAATGCCTAGACTTTGGTCCAATTCTAGATCAGCTCTGAGAGGAAATCTGCAGAATTAATACCTCAAGTCTTGAGATATTTCAGATGCCAATTCATGAGACGGGACATCAGGGTAAATGCTAATCACCATCTAAATTAAGCCTTCACCCATTTTACAGGGCACTGCCTTGTCCCCCTTGGGGCTTGTTCAGTTAAGCAACGCAGAGAAAGGTGTCCATTCTGCAACTTCAGCAAGAGCAACTTGACAAAGATGCAGTGATAGAAGAAAAGAGTGCTACCATTTTAATCCAGAAGATGCCTCTTCCAGGAGGGGCTCTGTGAAACCCTACTGCTTTTCTCAGACTGTTGCAGAAGCATTCGCTATTAAAGATGGATTTAAAAGATGCAATATCTTCCTTACAGAAAAGTTACTGGGCATTTTCTCTTTATTTTCTATATACCAAAATGCCTAGAGCATTCAAAGTAATTTTTAAAAAGCTTTAAAAGTAGCTAAAGCAGTGCTTAAAGTGTTACTATGCATAAGCCATGTTGTGGAGGAACCTGCATGGAGGTATAATCCAACCAGAAGTTACCAGTAACAAACAAGATTCTGATTCACACAGAAATGCTTGAAGCTGTGGCCTGTCACCTAAAATTACATGTTTAGTTAGTCATTCAACTTGATTTTGTTTTTTTCAGACCAGCTTCTTCATAGCAGCAAGGATTAAGATCTAGATGCTTAGGCACATGTTTGTCCATGCCTATATTAAAACTTCTAGTGAAATATTTCTTCAGATAACAATTTTTTTTTAGTGGCCATACTAGCCTTTTTTAATCTAGCCAGATGCCGATGAAAGCAGCATAAAGAATTTTTTATACATGGAAATAGATCATCCACTATTTCAGCTTAGTGCAGTAGGGTGACACATGCACTAAAATGCAGAGTTCAGGTGGACATTTCTTCAACATCAAAATTCTTCAAAGAAAAATTAATATCTTTCCATTTCTGAAAATCCATTTGTGTCCCAGTTTCAACGTTCTCTACTACAAAGCTTTTGATTTTGATCACTGGTAGATTATCAAATGTCTTGTACTTCACTATGATTCCCCAGTCATGCTGGCAATTAGTATTTTGGCAATGCATCTTGCTTTTTTTCTCAAAACAATCAAACTGGATGCGTTTCTGGTGAGGCTTTGTTACATAACGCTCCTTGAACGCATCTCCTAGGACAGTGTGATGAGATTCCTGAAACAACACATGCCAGAAGCACTTAATAGTAGCAACAACATTCCTCATTTTTTCCTGACATTCCCCTTCCCCTCACAAATACCATTTCCCTGGTGAGGTGCTTCCTGTCATTCAGGAGGCTCACCGTCCAGGCCCCTTGGCTTGTTGCTCTTTTTTCCCCATTTGTTAAATACCAGGTACGAGAAAGGCCCAGACCTGGGCTTATCAAAACCAAACTTATTATGTATCACCAGTCACCAGCTTATACATGTTTGAATTTACTTAGCTTCTCTAAAAAACATGCTTGCAGTATTTGAGCCTTGTGCATAAAACTAACAGAGTCACCCAGACAACTTGAGAGACTCCTGCTTCTCACTCATTTTAACTATATGACCCCAGCTTTCCATGAGGGGTGATGCAATTACTCTGGAGTGGCAGAAAAAGTAACCCCAACAAGGTAAAGGAGTTACAGTTGTTTTTTATAAAACATATAATCAAAGACTTAAAAAATCAACAACTTAATTTGAAAGCAAATGTACAATTTGAGCTGGAGTCTGAAAACACTCGTTCCTCCTGGAAATGCAACTTCCATTAAATATATAGGCTGAACTATGACAGAACTCAGTTCGTAGGGATTATTTAAAATATTGTGAGGGGTTATTTGCAGAGTACTAAGCAAAAACTCTGTCTGAAGAGTTTTCTGAACTCTAAGATCTATTTGCACAGGTATAGGTGATAAGCCAGCAGCACAAAATGGAGTAACAGTCAGAGGTGCATGTTAGATATCCCTTGTTGTTTGTCAAAGAAATGTAACTAGGTTTTCACAAGGCTGAGCTATTCCCAACTCTTTGCCTGTGGACCTTCCCTGTGCAGGAGCAGTTAACTCCATCTACATTGCAAAAACAGCTGGTAAAAACAGAAAAAAAAAATTTTCTTGATTAAAAAAGGAAGTGCCTGAAGGCAAGCACTCTGTAATGCTCAGCTCTGGTCTGAAGCCCCTTATCACATCACAACTGTGCTTTTCAGAGCAGCACAAATAGAAGAAGCTTCAAAAGAACAAATTTCAGAACTAGAAAGGCTCAAGTGCCCAGAAAAGGCTCTCTTTCATGATTACCACTTTCCATGTGTAGAGTATTGGCTTCTTGGGCCTACAGAGAAATTCTTCAAGTTCAGAATGAGTACAATAAAAATGTCCCCATGAGATACACAGAAGCAACGTGAGCTACTTAAAAAATGGAAAACAAAGTAATATCGAAGAATTAAAGGGCTCCTTTTGTAAAACCATGGTTTTGCCTTGCCTTTCAAAACAGAAAACTGGCCCATAAGCCAAGGAGCTAAACCGTGAGCTGACCTCAGTATTTCATATGGATAATTTTCAGTCAACAGAAATGGTGGGAGGAATCTCTCAACTGCAGGAAGACTTCCAGTCTTATGCTAATTCGGAAAGTAAACATCCAGCAGGTACACTAGTAGGTTATGTCATTGAAGATCATATGGTTTTCCACCAAATTCATCAATTTCTCAGAAGGGGGTTCAGGAAAACTGAACTGATTCCTGTCTTATCACATATTTGCACACCTTGGACATCATCAACTACCATCATAACATGCTACAGAAGTAGTTATGACTGGTCCTGTGGTTTACTGATTTACTCAGAATTTTTTCTGCTCCAGTTTGCATAAAATAGCCTACTTTCCATGCTGATAAACAATGCTGTTAGTTCAACAATGCTTCCCTGGTGTTCATGGATGAAGGTGGCCATACAGAGACATACCTTTATAACTCTGATGTCATCTGTACTGCAGGCATATGCTTTGCATTTTCCACACAGAAGATTTTTTTTCCCTTCCACTACCTTAGGTCTTGTTTCTTTCTTCCTGGAATCTCGTAATGCCTTTTCCTTCATTTGCAGGGCATGTATCTTTAAAATTAATAAATAAAAAAAGCCCAAGATCATTATGAAATTAAGAGATGCCCCAATGTCTGTCTAAACATGACTCAGGATATGTAACATCTAGGAACCTATTATTTAAAAGCAAACAAACAAAACATGCCTTGTTCTAGCAATTCATACCAAAGAAAGAACGTGGTACATTTGTCAGGTTAAGAATGCAAGGCTAGAATAAGACTACATGATGGACAGCATGTATGCTGTCTGTTCCTTCCTCCCCTCTACCCCAATATGGCCCTATTGGTCTCAATGCTATTAAGTCCTTGTGAAGACTAAGTCATGTGAGACTTCCTACAGCAGAAGTAGTGCTGCTGCTCTGGGAAGCTCACAGTTTGGAAAGAAGGCTCCAGAGACCACAGAAATTGCAAGCAGAGAATGAGGCGACAGCCACAGCCTGGAGCTGGGAACTTGCAGCTCATCCAGAAACAGAATCCTCCGAGAAGAAGCAGGAGCAGCCAAACCAAGCCTCAGAGGTGGGAGAAGAAACTTCACAAAGGCTAGAGGGCCCTGGACATCCTTTGTTGCACAGCTCAGTCTCTGAAAGCTTGTCTGGAAACATGGGGTGACTGCAAATCCACAGGGATATGGCAGAACTGTGTACCAAGCCTTTTTATTTGTAGTGGCTGCCACTAGCTTATTCCAGTCTTCTCTGGGAAATTTGTTACAAAGGTCTAGGAAGAGAGAATCACAAAATCACTTAGGCTGGAAAAGACCTTTAAGATCATCAAGTCCAACTGCAGACCTAACACTGCCAAGTCCACTGCTAAACCATGTCCCTAAGCACCACATCTACACACCTTTTAAATACCTCCAGGGATGGGGACTCAACCACTTCCCTGGGCAGCCTGTTCCAGTGCTTGACAACCCTTTCAGTGAAGAAATTTTTCTTAATATCCCATTTAAGCCTCCTCTGGCACAACTTGAGGCCGTTTCCTCTCGTCCTATCACTTGTTACTTGGGAGAAGAGATGGACGCCGACCTTGCTACAACCTCCTTTCAGGTAGTTGTTGAGAGCGATAAGGCCTCCCCTCAGCCTCCTCTTCTCCAGGCTAAACAACCCCAGTTCCTTTAGCTGCTCCTCCTTGTTCTCTAGACCCTTCGCCAGCTTCGTTGCCCTTCTTTGGACACACTCCAGCACCTCAATGTCTTTCTTGCAGTAAGGGGCCCAAAACTGAACACAGTACTCGAGGTGTGGCCTCACCAGTGCCGAGTACAGGGGGACGATCACTTCCCTGGTCCTGCTGGCCACACTATTTCTGATACAAGTCAGGATGCTATTGGCCTTCTTGGCCACCTGGGCACACTGCCGGCTCGTATTCAGCCAGCTGTTGATGAACACCACCAGGTCCTTTTCCACTGGGCAGTTTTACAGCCACTCTTCCCCAAGCCTGTAGCGTTGCATGGGGTTGTTGTGACCCAAGTGCAGGCCCCGGCCCTTAGCCTTTTTGAACCTCATACAATTGACCTCGGCCCATCGATCCAGCTTGTCCAGATCCCTCTGTAGAGCCTTCCTACCCTCCAGCAGATCAACACTTCCACCCAGGTTGGTGGTGTCTGCAAACTTACTGAGGGTGCACTCAATCCCAACATCCAGATCATTGATAAAGATATTAAACAGAACCAGCCCCAATACTGAGCCCTGGGGAACACCACTTGTGACTGGCTGCCAACTGGATTTAACTCCATTCACCACAACTCTTTGGGCCTGGCCATCCAGCCAGTTTTTTACCCTGTGAAGAGTACACCCATCCAAGCTGTGAGCAGCCAGTTTCTTCAGGAGAATACTGTGGGAAATGGTGTCAAAGGCTTTACTAAAGGCCACGTAAACAACATCCACAGCCTTTCCCTCATCCACCAAGCAGGTCACCTTGTCATAGAAGGAGATCAGGTTAGTCAAGCAGGACCTGCCTTTCATAAACCCATGCTGACTGGGCTTGATCACCTGGTTGTCCTGTATGTGCCACATCCTGCACTCAGGATGATCTGCTCCGTAACCTTCCCCGGCACCACGGTCAGACTGACAGGCCTGTAGTTCCCCGGATCCTTCTCCTGGCCCTTCCTGTAGATGAGCGTCACATTTGCTAACCTCCAGTCAACTGGGACCTCCATGGTTAGCCAGGACTGCTGATAAATGATGGAAAGTGGCTTGGTGAGCACTTCCGCCAACTCCTTCAGTACCCTTGGGTGGATCCCATCCGGTCCCATAGACTTGCGTGTGTATTAGTGGTGTGGCAGGTCACTAACCGTTTCCCCTTGGATTACAGGGGCTTCATTCTGCTCCCTGTCCCTGTCTTCCAGCTCAAGGGGTTGGGTACCCCGAGAACAACTGGTCTGACTATTAAAGATTGAGGCAAAGAAGGCATTAAGTACCTCAGCCTTTTCCTCATCCTTTGTTACTATGTATCCCCCTGTGGATGGAGATTCTCCTTAGCCCTCCTTTTGTTGCTATTGTCTTTATAGAAACATACTTTATTGTCTTTTATGGCAGTAGCCAGATTAAGTTCTAGTTGGGCTTTGGCCCTTCTAATTTTCTCCCTGCATAACCTCACGACGTCCTTGTAGTTCTCCTGAGTTGCCTTCCCCATCTTCTAAAGGTCATAAACTCTTTTTTTCCCCTGAGTTCCAGCCAAAACTCTCTGTTCAGCCAGGCCGGTCTTCTTCCCCGCTGGCTCATCTTTCAGCACATGGGGATGGCCTGCTCCTGCACCTTTAGGATTTCCTTCTTGAAGAATGTCCAGCCTTCCTGGACTCCTTTCCCCTTCAGGACTGCCTCCCCAGGGACTCTGTCAACCAGGCCCCTAAACAGGCCAAAGTCTGCCCTCTGGAAGTCCAAGGTAGCAGTTCTGCTGAACCCCGCTCCTTACTTCTCCAAGAATTGAAAACTCTATCATTTCATAATCGCTGTGCCCAAAATGGCCTCCAACCGTTACATCACCCACAAGTCCTCTGTTCACAAACAACAGGTCCGGTGGGGCGCCTTCCCTAGCTGGCTCACTCACCAGCTGCGTCAGGAAGTTATCTATCTTCCACACACTCCAGGAACCTCCTAGATTGTTCCCTCTCCACTGTATTGAATTTCCAGCAGACATCTGGTAGGTTGATGTCCCCTATGAGAATAAGGGCTAGCAATCATGAGACTTCTCCTAGCTGCTTATAGAATATTTCATCTGTCTCTTCATGCTGGTTGGGTGATCTATAACAGACTCCCATCATGATATCTGCCTTGTTGGGCTTTCCCCTGATTCTTACCCATAAACACTCAACCCTATCATCACCATCATCAAGCTCTAGACAGTCAAAAGACTCCCTAACATACAGGGCTACCCCACTGCCTCTCCTTCCTTGCCTATCTTTTCTGAAGAGTTTATAGCCAGCGATTGCAGCCCTCCAGTTGTGCGAGTTATCCCACCATGTTTCCATGATGGCAACTATATCATAGTTTTCCAGCTGCACAATGGCTTCCAACTCCTCCTGTTTGTTGCCCATGCTGTGTGCATTGGTGTAGATGCACTTCAGTTGGGCTGTTGATCCCACCACCTTTTTTGGTGGGGAAGCCTTAACTCCTATGTGACTGTTCTCAGGCACTCCCGTGGTTTCTAACACATCAATAACCCTTGTGCCTTTGCTGCCGCGTGGATCTCCATCCCCTGCCTCCACTACAACGGCAAACCGAAGGACCTCACCAGCGCACCATCCCTCAAACATTGATGTGCCACCCCCAGGTTTATGTCTAGCGAGCCTGGTTTTATCCCTTTCCCCCTTCAAATCTAGTTTAAAGCTCTTTCAATGAGCCCTGCTAACTCCTGCACAAAGATCCTTTTCTGCCTTTGAGACAGGAGTACCCCATCTGTTGCCAGCAGGTCTGGTGTCGTGTAGACCGACCCATGATCAAAAAACCCAAAATTCTGCCAGTGACACCAGGCTTGGAGCCAGGTGTTGATCTGCTGGCTCTTCCTGTTTTTTCCATTATCATTCTCTGCAACTGGAAGGATAGAGGAGAACACTACTTGTGCTACTGATCCCTTAACCAGTCATCCCAAGGCCCTGAAGTCTCTCCTGATTGCCCTCGGACTTCTTGTTGCAACTTCACTGCTGCCTACATGAGAAATCAATAATGGATAATAATCCGAGAGCCGTACCAGGGTGGGAAGTTTTCTTTTCACATCTTTAACCCAGGCCCCCATGAGGCAGCAGACTTCCCTAAGAAGTGGATCTGGTCTGCATGTTGGGCCTTCTGTTCCCTGTAGAAGAGAGTCTCCTATGACAATCACCTGTCTGTTTTTTCTTTACGGAAGCAGTTTTGATGCAGGGCGTAGGTTGACTTAACTTTGGTGACACCTCCAAGCTAGATGAACCATCGTCCTTGTCATTGTTCAGTTCCACTTGCAGAGCTTCATACCTATCATGCAAGGGCACCTGGGAAGGTGGGGTGGTCACACAGAAGACGCACCTGCTGCGCCGGGCAGGAACCTGCCTGACCGAAAGTCCAGCATGGGCTTAGCGCGAGACACCTCTTGCATGTCACCTCAGCACCAGAAGTTCTTGACACTTCTTTCTACACTCATGATGATTTCTGATCTGGTAAGTATGCAGCACACAGCAGGGTTAATGTAAAGCACTGAATGTGTGCTGAGGTGTTTTACTAGGCTTGTTCATCTGCCAGGCATTGCTTGAGGCAAAGACGAACAGTACTGTAGGCAGTAGAAAAGAAGCCACCAGGAGAAGAGCATGTAGAAACCCAAATGTCATCCTGTTAATGTCCTAGGCAATGGTTTCTTGAAATCTCCCAGAAACCACTGCTCTGAAATCAACAAGCACTTGGCATGACAACAACTTTAGAAAAGCACTTGTACTGGCCTGCAGCAAAGATAAAGTGCTTCTGAACATGAATATGGATAGAGATATTACTACCATTTGCATAGTTTCCCATCTCCCTGACCACTATCCCAAGCAGACACAGCAATATTTTTCTTCCAGTGGACAGAATGGTTTATATTTTATTTCTAAGCTGAGAAGTTTATATAAATTCTACCTCAACTTCTGGTTTTTCCAGTTACAGTACAGATGACATTCTGTAAGCTAGCAGTACACGCTATCCCTTCTCCGCTGCTCTAGCCTTGGTCTGAAACCAAATACAGCACTTTCCTCAGGTTATCACTTGGTCCTAGATAGAGCCCTAGCAGATGAAGGCTGATATAGATTAAGTCTGTAGATTTGAGTATGAAAATTCCACAGAAGTACAAACCTTTCTTGCAAATGTTGTTTCATCCCAATTCTGTAGCTTTTCAATAGCTTCATTCATCATTTCTTCCTTAAAACGGTTGTGTTTCTCATCCTCAACCACTTCTGTTTTGCTTGTCACAAGGATGCACTTGCTGTCTCTTGCCCTTCCACGACCTATACAGCAACACATTTATCCTCTTTAGTTACTCTTAACAGGATGTGCAAAAGCAGCAGCTATGCCATAAAAGAGCATTAAGGACTTTCTGCATGGCTGCTTTTGTTTCCCATGTTCAGATTCAGATAATGCTGCCTCTAAACAGCGTTCTCTCAGTTCTTTCTTCTTTGATCACAAACCAGAACAAGATGCCCCCTTCCAGGTATCGTCATGGATATCCCCCAGCCAGTGCTGTACTGCCTGCTTCTGTGGCCTACCTCAGTTAAGCTCAGGCATGCTTGATGCTTCAGTTATTGTACAGCATCTTGCTGCCTTCTTGTGGAAACAAAAGCTAGAGGAGAAAAGTCCATCTTAGTCTTCCTTACTAGTTTTCTGCCTTGCTAATTGGTGTCTATTAAAAACAAAAAATCTATCGCGAAAAACCTGGGGAACTGGAATTACAGTGCTGGCAAGAAAAGAGACAAGAAGAGCAAGTCCCACCTCTTCCACGTGTCTGTGCCTACTGCCTGCCTGCTTTTTGCTGCTGTGACACAGGCAAACTAAGAACTACAGGGATCTCATACCAGTTTAGAACTATTTAAGTTAGAAAAAATGTTCATATTTGCTTTTGAGCTCCCATTCCCCCAAAATCATGATTTTATGTGGTTTAAAACTGACACAGCCTATTTTCTTTGCATCTTTAATGGCTTTTTAAGAATAAACACTATCCTT
>VYZW01043324.1:0-43446 GCA_013401315.1 Balaeniceps rex | reverse complement strand
GTTGTTGTGTATTTTCTGTCAGGATGAAGACTCTAGAAACCTACTGGGACTACAAGGAAGCTGCATTAAATTACCAAGAAGCCTGGAAAGTGCTGCGCAGCCAAGCCCTACTGGGTTGGGTCAAGAATGCCAAGGAATACCTGCACTTCACATGAAAATACATGTGACTATGTAAATCCAGCAATAAGCCCTGGTGCACAGCAGATACCTCTGCAGTTTGGGGCCAGGAAAAGATGTCCCCTAGTTCCTGCGCTATAAGGAGANTACATGGTTAATTAAAAGCAGGGATGCCTTAGCCATTTATGTCACTGTTTCCTGGCAAGTGTTCATTACTAGCCTGGCAAAGGGGAAGATGCTTTGGAGGGGACTGGAAGTAGTCTCTGGCAGTCTTTGCCTTTATGCTTTATTACCAAATAACATCTGTATGGCAAAACAGCCAACATTGCAAGCTGGGGGGAAGCAGCAGGTAATCCTCCTTAAACTTTCTGTCCCAGGTATTGCCTTCTGTGAGCAAGTTCAGGACTATGTAACTGCTACTGAGCACTCTCCCCTTTTGTACTTTTTCTGTTGTAAACTACAGTTCATAAAATATTTGGACAAGGCAATGGCAGGATGAAAGAAGTGGATAATTTAGAACTTAAGAATTCTTTAGTGATTTGAGTTTTCTGTTCTTTGGTATCTTACTGTAGTTTTGGATTTGAAAAATCCAAAGTTCTCCAGACAGCCTTTACAGTCAACCTACTGAGCTACATATGGGACTGAACAGTACATATCACATTACAGTCTGAGAATTGATTACAGCAAATCCTTTTACTTCACACTTGGGTTGACTTGTCAAATAAGAATAGTTCTCTCTCACTTGTTGAAGATGTAACAAAGAACTTGAATTCTCCGTGTATAAGCCTGTCCTCTCAAATCAAGCACTAACATGCAGAAAGACCAGTTGTATTGGTGAGGGGGGAGTCATTTTATGTGTTTGTAGGCAGCAGGGGATTATGGAGAACAGTGACTTGCATTAGTCATCAGAGGATGAAAAATGGCTGGATGCCATTGCAGATGGGCTACAGGGTGAACTGCTGAAGAGAAATGGTAGCAGTTACTGTAACTGAGCAAATAGCATTCCAAGGGCAGAGTCCTGTAGTGTACCTAAAGAGATAACCAGTAAATTTCCAGGATCCTGAAATTTACCTTTGTCCTTCCCTGAAATCTTGCAGAAACTATACCTTAACATACCTAGTTTCCCTTTGTTAATCAACAAGGTCTGTAGAGAACCTGCTGACCAGACTGGAATGCTCCCATTTCCTATCCAGCTGCAATATTAAAATGAGTTACATAAGGCTAGTTGTTCTTGGCATCAGACTAGTTTTCAGATGAGCAGTTATATGATGTAAATTCTTGTAACTCTTTCCTAAAATTTGAGCCTGGCTGTTAGGAGAGATTGTTCCTGGTAAGATTTTCCTGGTAAGTTGTAAAGTACTTGTGAACTGTAGACTGCTGCTTTCTACTACTTGTCAGGTTTACAGGTAGTTTTAGAGGTGCTGAACAGTGATATTAACCTCACTTTTTGAATGGAGTTGAGGACATATTTAAGCCTAGAGTGAGTCAATGAATACATGAAGAGAGGGAAGGAGCTAAAACAAAGCAGCATTTAAAAGGCTGAGGGGCTAAGCCTGCAGGATCTTATACTCCACTGGATGGCATTCCAGGGATTGAAAATAAGTATTTAAATGCTGCATCTGTTTAATTCCAAAATGTTAGGAAATGCTGTAGGCGGTACTGAGAAACCGATCTAAAAATCGGAAGGGAAAAACGCAGAGAGAAGAGATAACACTATTTCTGCTTTTGGAAGAAGTAGCAAACTAAACTTTCATAGTTGTCAGCAGATCTTTGGAAGAATTGCTCCTGGAAGGTAGCAGTTGACGTATTCCAAGCTTGTCCCACTCCTTTGCATTGGAATAGCCGATGCACTGAAAAACGGAGATCGGCAAGGTGCAGGGAGGACAGTAGAATGCAGCGACTCTGCCACAGGGGAGCAGGGGATGGGGGTGAAGTAGGAATGAAGTGCCCACAGTTCATGGTTAATATGAGGACAACCAAACAATTGGTAGTGGGAGCAGCAGAGCATATGAGGGCACCAAGATTCCCAAGGCATGTGTAAAATGCTCTACAGAGCATATGTGTATTACCCAGATAGGTCCTTGACTTTCCCAAACCAGTATGGGGACCAGTGGTCCCTCTTTGCCAGAACAAAGAAACCGCAATCCTTATTTTGACTGGGATGTCTTTAACAGCTTCACTATTGGAGAAATCATTCTGTTTTCAATCACAGCAAGAAAGCAGGGCAGACTGCCTGCTTATCTTTAAGGAAGTCAAAACCAGAGCATAGAAACAAGTGGCTTTGTCCAAGTGTAGAAGTAAACAGTTTTTTTGTGCTGGAGGCTGCAGTTCCATGAGACAGCATGCTAGCATCCTATTCCCTTTGAAAAAGCAAGGTTTTGATCTTCGCAGTGTTCTTCCACTGCTCACCTTACAGAGGCTGGAGCGCTTACTGATCTCAGTACATTCAGACTAAATTGAAGACTACTCAAATTGCTCTCTTTGTAGAAAAATAAACCATGAGCCCAAAACAAGGTGTTGCTTTTCACTAGGAGTTAAATCAGCTTTGCAATAAGCCCAGTAAGCACTAGAGGAAAGGAAAAGGTAGGGCTGTGCTGCGGAGGGCAGAAGGAGGTGGAGCCAGGCTTCCTTTCACTTGTTGCAAACTATTAGCTGGTTATGAAACCAAACCTGGAGAAAATGCTTGAGGCATGAGTATGGAAATGAAGCGTGAGTTACTTCTGGGAAGCTACTGTTGGTAAGGAGGAAAGAAAGGTGTTGGAGTGAAATTGGGAGCCAAATGTAGTTGAGGGGCCTAGCAGTTCTTTCAAAGCATAACCATCCTGAGAATCTGATAATGTCATTATAAGAGGGTTGCAGCGGTGGTTTACAGGTGGAAGCAAGATAATTTTTGAGGAAAGACCATCTAAATTCATCCAGTACTGGTTTAGTTATATGGGAGATGACATTTCAAATTAGCTTAAAGATAGGTGATGTAGAAGTGTTACTGTAGGAATAGTGAGGTGTTTCTTCGTTTTCTGTTCAGTGTATAAATTGAAATGCCTTCCCCGTCCTGAAGGGTTAATAGAAAGTGAAGATCATATGGGACTCAAATGCTTTTAATAATTTTACAAGAGTGACTCTACTATCTAAAGGGATGCATTTCAAAAGGAAATTTCTTGATGTTTTATTGTCCTTTGAAGTGCATCTGCAGATGAAAAGTAAAGTTACTGCTGTAGAACATTTATCCTTCCACTCTCTGGAATTACTTGTGTACCTGGGCTCCTAAATCTAAACTAATAATTACAGAGATGTTAAAGAGAGTAGATATGTGGGTTTTTTAGAGGCTTGTGAAGGATATTCCAAAAGTCACCTCAATCATAACATTTAGAATAAAACTTCATCTTCCCTTATTTTATTTAGATACATCTATGTGCTAGCTTATGTATACATACATCTATGTGCTTGGCTTTATGTAGCAGTTTTGAGTTACATTTCTTACTCTCTTGTTAACAGCTAGCAAAAAATATTACTTGATAACCATGGACAAACTGTGAAGTTTCAGCTTAAAGGAAACAACATTTTCCAGTAATAAAAGGTAATAAAAAAATCACAGATGAAACCACTTTTCTTCATTCTGAATCAAAAATTCTGTTAAGAGTAAACATTAATACTAAATGTGTGGAAAGACAGGTCACGATGGAAGCAGTGACAGAATGTTTACTAAAGCAGTGCTATACGTTGCAGTGCTATTGTGAATAATGAAAGGGTTACTGAAATCAACAGCACATTTTCAGCTGCAGTAAGCACATGCAGCACTGTTACTGTGACAAGCGTCAATAATAGAGCAGTGTCAACATTTCACAGGCTCCTACCTTCTCATTTTGGAGTCCTTTTGCCAGTACCTGTGAATAACTGTAGAGCCAAACATAATTCTAGGCATAAGGTGACTTCATGGGAGTTTGAGTTAGTATGAATTTGATTTAAGCTTGGAAAGTGATAAATTTCCACTGTGACTAGAAACATTTTAAAAACTAAATTGTGCCGCACCATGTAGCGTGAAAGTGAAGTAAAACTGATCAGAAATCTAAACTGTAATTAGTGTTTCCTTGCTGGCTTACGAAGTTCAAAGCAATGCTACTTTCCCAAACCAGTGTTATCCTTTAATATCAAAGTGTGAACTCCAGTACTGTGCAATTACATCAGTTAGGTGTTTTTTCTGCCCCTGCCCCCCCCATCATTCAGAGCCACAAGTTTGCCTCTTTGCCTGTAAGTAGAGGTAGGTGCGTAGCTATGGTAAGCCCATTTGGAGAAAAGTCGAGAGCCTCATGAATAACATCTTTTTTTGGTTTTGTGGCAAAGCCTCTTTTGCTGTGCTGCATACGTGCTTTGGCAATAGTGATCATAAACTGGAGGAACTGATCTTGAATTCTTTATCTTGCGTGCAGCATTTCTAATTCTAGTTGTCTGCCTCAACTAAGTAGAATCATAGAATGATTTGAGTTGGAAGGGACCTTTAAAGATCATCCAGTCCAACCCCCCTGCAATGAGCAGGGACATCTTGAACTCGATTGGGTTGCTCAAAAGCCCTGTCCAGCCTGACCTTGAACATTTCCAGGGATGGGGCATCTACCACCTCCTGAGTGACCTGTTCCAGTGTTTCACCACCCTCATCATAAAAAAAAAAAAAATTTCTTCCTTATATCTAGTATAAATCTACCCTCTTTTAGTTTAAAACCATTAAAAAGACTGTCCCCATCTTTCTTATAAGCCCCCTTTAAGTACCAAAAGGCTGCAATAAGGTCTCCCCAGAGCCTTCTCTTCTCCAGGCTGAACAACCCCAACTCTCTCAGCCTGTCCTCATAGGAGAGGTCTTCCATCCCTCGGATCATCTTTGTGGCTTCCTCTGGACCTGCTCCAACAGGTCCATGTCTTTCCTGTGCTGAGCGCCCCAGAGGTGGATGCAGTGCTCCACGTGGGGTCTCACCAGAGCGGAGTAGGGGGGAGAACCACCTCCCTCGACCTGCTGGTCAGGCTGCTTGTGATGCAGCCCAGGATATGGTTGGCCTTCAGGGCTGCGAGTGCACATTGTCAGCTCACGTCCAGCTTTTCATCCACCAGTACCCCCAACTTCTCTGCAGGGCTGCTCTCAGTCCCTGCATCCCCAAGCTTGTATTGATAGTGGGGGTTGCCCCGATGCAGGTGCAGGACTTAGCACTTGGCCTTGTTGCACCTCATGAGGTTCACACAGGCCTACTTCTTGAGCTTGTCTAGGTTCCGCTGGATGGCATCCCATCCCTCAGGTGTGTCAACCGCACCACTCAGCTGTATAGTAAAGCTGTTCTTTCACATACTTGGTTCTGTAATGTCCTTACAATATCTACACAATTTTTACTTGGAAAGGACATGTATATTTATCTAACTACCTGTAACACAACTACTGTGTTTTTTTGTTTTTTGTTTTTTTTTTTAAAAGAGCTGCTCATGCAACTGTTTCAATCTGAACTCCGTAACAATTAGTTTTCTCTCTGCAATAACTCATACAAATTATACCTTCCAGTTCTCCAGCTCTCTGGTCTCCTATTTGTATCATTCCTTCTCCTAGGTGCCCTTTCCTTATGTGCTATGCTTTTGTCACCTATGTCCTGCTTTCCAAAGCCCATGGTATTTACTCCTCCATTGATAGCCTGTGGGCAGGCATAGCTCTTCTCCTGATGAGATCTAGTAGCTCTGAAGCTATTGGTTTTGGAACCTACAGACAGCTCCTTGTTTCTTCCTTGTATCATCATCCACATTGAGAAGCTGTACAGTGTCTAGTAAATAATTTAAGCAGATGTATAGTGTCTAGTAAATGTGATATATAACTTTCTGGCCAAAATTAAGGTAAAGAAATGACAGCACTGCCTGTTTGTGACAGAAATTTTTATTGTACTTGTTTGTTAATTGAGAAAGAGGAACATACTAGCTCAATTCAACATGATCAGCATCTTGCTCCTGCTTAGGATAAGCTAGCAAATCCAGTGTTCCAAATACTAATTTAATGTTTTTATTTTTCTTAAACTAACACCTCAAAACAGAAAACGTGTATTCTTTTCATGTTTTAGTAGCCCGACTACTTTGCTTTATTATTTAATCAATGTCATCAAATGTATCCCCCAAAGGAGTGAGGCTCTGGGAATTCATAGCCATGAGAAAAAAAAAATGCACAAAACCAACAAAACTTTTTTTTGATAATTTAACAGTCTAATAAAACAAGACCTATCAATATATTAAGAAATAAATCCAGTTACAAATGCTTGTATATAGAAGGAACTTCTGTGGATGTCAGAACAGAAAATGATCAGCTATTTACAAGATACACAGCAGGATGGTATAGCAGCCAAGACCCACCATTCAGAAACCAAATGTGTTCTCTCCACTGTAGGCAACATACAAGAATCCATCCTCATCCTTTTCCTTCTCATAAAGTTGTCCCATAGTTAAGCTTGAAGGGGGAAAAAAAGAGAAACGGTTTGCTTGGATCATGACAGTTGCAAATAGTAACAGTTAGAACCTCACATAAACAAGGATTAATAGAAGCTAAAACTTGTAAGTCTGTGTGTAAACTAAAATACAAACATGAGGATGTATGAAAAGCAGTTGACTCCTGAGTTAGAAAAATTATCTTGGGCTCTCTGAAGAGTGTCTGTGTTTTTGTTACTTCTTCATAAATGCATTTGTCAGAATCCTTCCTGATTTTAGTGGAAATTAGTCACTGAATGTATTTCAGGTTCTGAATCATCCATTACTGATGCTGTGACTAATATCAGGATCAACAGCCTGACAGCACCTTCCTTGAATGCAGCTGCATTAACATCTTGCTTCTTGTGTGAGCAACCTCATTTCTCCCTCCACCTGGTCTAGACTTGAGACCAGCTGAATATTCACAACTATCAAACTTGTGCTTTTTGGACTGTGTCTTTGAGGTCCAGGTTGTTTTGGGGAATAAAAGCTTTGTTTTCTATATTGTTAAAAAGTGATGACTTAAAATAGTGCTAGTACCAAAATGTGTGGGCAATGAATTACAAGTTAGCCAGAAACTAGTGCTTTTTCAGTGCGTAAGGTTTTGAACGTTTGATCAAATGAAAATTTTCTTAAACTGAATAGGCATGTGGCCATTCACAGTCTAAGCAGCTGTGGTCTTTAGGGCAGTGTCTGTATTTTGAAAACAAAAAGAAACCCAAGCAATTACTTGGCCAGTACAACTGCTCCAACCATCTACAGATGAAACAGGCAGTTGACATCAGTCAGTTGCACAAATGATGCCTCCTCAGCTCACCTTTGTCTGACTTCCTAAGACTGAGAAAAGGCTAGTGAACTGAAAGACACAGACTGAATGTTGAGTGATAGGGAAAACGATCGTGGCTTTTTACCCAAGAGAGGAGCTGGGAAGAGTTGCAGTAGTACTTGAAATGGAAGGGAATAGATGAGTAGTAGATAAACTTCTAGATGAGAAGAGAAGGATGTCAAGAGTTAGTGGTCTATGTAATAAACTCAGCCTACGAGAGGAGCAGAGCCATTAACAGATCAGATTTTTGTTTATCTGTTAACAAGTTACCATTTTTGCATTAATATTGAAGGTTAAAGGCCCTATTTTTCCAGGAGAGATGTGACATCTCATCATGGACATGTGAGATGAGACAATGTGCCCTTTCTTTTTCTTTCCTGTTCCTAGCAGTTCTACAGCCCTGTTAAGAAGATGAGATACAGGCATTCCTAATACTCTTAGAAGAAAGCAAGCAGAAAAAGATGGTTCTCACAGGTCCCTATTGTGTATCACAAAGTAAATAAAAATATTGCTATCTGTGTCTGGACAGGTTACCTGGAGGGACTGTTAGTGTTACACAGGTAAGGATTAATAAGAATAATGTTATATCTAAGCCATGTAACATCATGAGGTACTATTTCTTCAAATACTGTTAAAGTATCTTGTATAGAAAGCAGTTGTAGTAGCTGCTTCTGCTATACATTATTCCGTATGTAGCAGACAACAATGAAACTTATTCCTATACAAAAGCAATGTGAAAAACCTTTCTATGGTCATTTTGCATTTTGTGTTTATAGAAGAAAATAAGTAATTTTTAAAACAACTAATAGCAACTAGTCTGTAACATCATAATTTCTTTGTGAGCTGACAGGTTAATGTTTTTTCAGAATAATTTATGGTGTTTGCTTTTGAGTATTTAACATGCAACTTTCTTGTTACATTGAGAATGATTATTTTTTTGGCCTTGATAATATAAATATTCCTGCACTTAACCAAAGATACCATAATAACTCCAGAGCTCATCCTCTTGCCATGGAAGTAAATCATAATATATTTTTCAGTCACCTTTCCTTTCAGCTTAGCTCAAGAAATGTTTATCAAACTTGTGAGAAAAAAAAACTATCATGGTGAGATTAAGATGTAGCCAAACACCTCCAGAAATCACCAAGTAAGCCTCAAAGAGGGGAGTTACTGTCCCTCTGATACACACAGGCTTGCTGAAACGGTTCTGAATACCAAGTCAATAGCGTCTCACCTGGATTGTGGGACAGTCTTGTCTACAAAGAGGAATATTGCTTTCTCAGAGGGCAGTTGAATCCTCTTCCTGATGATCCACATGAACTGGGCCACAGTGATGTCAGATGGAACTAAGTACTTCCTCTTGTCAATATCAACAATCTGAGATCCTGAGACCTTCTCCACTATGACCTGTAAAGCGCAGGTGTGAAGGTCAGGCTTTTCAGGATTGGTATGAACAGACAGCTTTGGTAAATCACTTGCTGGTACAGGCTTACAACAGTGAGCAGAGGGGAGGAACAAAAAGGTTTCTTGACCGCAACCAAATGAGAGGTAGGACTGGCTCAGCACTGTAAAACCTTGATTTTACAACTGCACTGGAACCTACATATACACAATGGCTCAAAACTTCCTATGCCTGCAGTTGACAGTCATATGGTAAAAAGATGCGATATGTCTAGAAGAAACCTCCAACAGGAAAGTAAATACCTCTTTTAACTTTTTGTACACTGATGATATGAAATCACTGCAATGTGGACCTCAAGTTGAACATGAGCCGGCAGCGTGCCATGGCAGCAAAGGTGGCTAGTGGTATCCTGGGCTGCGTTAGGCCAACTATTGCCAGCAGGTCCAGGGCGGTGATCCTTCACCTCTTCTGGCACTGGTGAGGCCACACCTGGCGTGCTGTGTCCAGTTCTGGGCTCCTCAGTACAAGAGAGAGACACGGACATAGTGGAGAGAGTCCAACAAAGAGCCTTGAAGATGTTTAAGGGATTTGAGCATCTCTCATATGAGGAAAGGCTGGGAGAGCTGGGACTGTTCAGCCTAGAGGAGAGGAGGCTTGGGGGGGATCTTATCAATACGTATAAATACCTGAAGGGAAGGTGCAAAGAAAATGGAGCCAGGCTGTTTTCAGTGATGCCCAGTGACAGGACAAGAGGCAGCGGGCACAAATGGAAGCGCAGGAGGTTCCCTCTAAACATCAGGAAGCCCTTTTCAGTGTGTGGGTGATGGAGCACCGGCACAGGTTGCCCAGAGAGATTGTGGAGTCTCCCACCTTGGAGCTATTCAAAGGCCGTCTGGACATGGTCCTGGGCAGCTGGCTGTAGGTGGCCCTGCTAGAGCTGGGAGGGGTTGGACCAGACAACCTCTGGAGGTCCCCTCCCACCTCAATTGTTCTGTGATTCTGTGATTTATTCATACCAGGACAGTAACGTCCTGTTGTGTTTAAATATGGCTAATTTTCAAAATGTTCTGAAGTTCCCCATGCGCACTATCCAAAAATAATGTATTCCCCAACAAAAGCTTAGGGGGCAGCGGAAAGAGCGGAATTGGCATCTACTGAGACATTTGAAGCACAGGCAGCTTGAAAACTTCAGGTTTAGGAGTGGCTTGTCTGCACTACTTCCTTTAAGCTAACTGGTGATTGAGGGAAGGAGTCTGGGACTTCTGCCTTCTTACTCCAGTTGATAGTAACCAACTGAGGAATCCATTTAACCATATTCCTTCCTTGCTGCATTCAGCTGTATTGGAGTCATGAAAAATTCAGCCAGAGTGCAGTGCTGGTATCTGAGCAATGGCAGGTGATCTGAGGAAGCCCATTCCCTTTATACAGATGCTGCTTATTTTGGTTTTGTCACTAGCACAATGTAAAAAGAAAGTAGAATAGAACAGAATAGTTCAGTTGGAAGGGACCTACAATGATCATCTAGTCCAACTGCCTAACTACTTTCAGGGCTGACCAAAAATTAAAGAATGTTATTAAGGGCATTATCCAAATGCCTCTTAAACACTGACAGGCACGGGGCATTGACCACCTCCAGGAAGCCTGTTCCAGTGTTTGACTGCCCTCTTGGCAAAGAAATGCTTCCTAACGTAAAGTCTGAACTTCCCCTGACACAGCTTTGAACCATTACCATGTGTCCTGTCACTGGATACCAGGAAGGAGAGATCAGCACCTTCCTCTCCACATCCCCTCCTCAGGAAGCTGTAGAGAGCAATGAGGTCACCCCTCAGCCTTCTTTTCTCCAAACTAGAAAAGCCCAGAGTCCTTAGCCACTCCTCATAGGACATGCAAGTGTGACCATCATTGCTTGAAATCTTGTGTTACACTGAATTCTAGTTTGCAACAAGCATGCCCTATCCTCTTTTAAATCGTCATATGACTAAATAAAATCCCACAATACGAAGAAATACAGGTTTGATATACACACACCACCTCCACCCTTCCAACTTGACTGTCTTCTTTAAACAATGTCCCAAGTTGCTCCTAACAGATGACAGAACTAGCTACCTTGATATGGCATATAACAAAAGGAAAAAAAAAAAGAGAAATATTAGAAATAAATTTCAGTAACACTGAAGCTAAAAAAATCAGTATTTAGGTAAATAATGGGAGGACAAACCACCAGCCTAGTCTAGCATCTAATCTGCCATTTCACCTGTGGTGCACAAGCCAGAAATGCCAAAGTGGCTCTCAGGCTTCCATCTAGAACATTAGAGTATTCATTAATACTTCTTTTTTTTCCTCCCTTAAGTCTTTTGTATTCATCTGTGCAGCATACTGTACCATTACACAACACATACCAGTATGTCAGAAACCGTCACGCTAAGTAGAGGCACGTGCATACTTCAGGTAACTCGGTGCAGAGTTGAAGAAGCCATGTTATATCTGAATACAGATAGAACTCTGATAGAGTTGCAGTGGGAACTGTGGTATAATGCAAGGTTCTAGTTGGCCATAGACTACCTGTTCATTTTTTTTTACAGTGCTTTGCAGCGCGTTTGATTTGACAGCCATGCTCTCTACATTTCTATAATTAATCCGGCAATGATTATTGACTTCCCTCAGCTAGCCACCAAGCATTTCAGCCAGGCTCAACAATGCTTCAAGGAAGAGAAATGAAGCATAGCTGCAGTACACTCTGGAATATCAGTTGGCCTGCCAAGGATGCCAGCTGAGCACTCCACCAAATCACCGGAAAGGTGCTGTGATGTAATCTTGTCTGTGTGCCTCTGCTGTACCAGACCTATCTTGCCAGATAATCCAGCAATGTATGCATCTGATGTTAAAAACTATATGATTACAGCTTCAGTTGATCAGATGAAGTTACAGGATAACAGTGAAGCCATACTAATAAAGTGTAGGGTTTAGCTGTATAAGAATGCAAGCCAGACGGGATACGTAGGCTGTAAGATGGTNTGGCAGCAAAGGTGGCTAGTGGTATCCTGGGCTGCGTTAGGCCAACTATTGCCAGCAGGTCCAGGGCGGTGATCCTTCACCTCTTCTGGCACTGGTGAGGCCACACCTGGCGTGCTGTGTCCAGTTCTGGGTTCCTCAGTACAAGAGAGAGACACGGACATAGTGGAGAGAGTCCAACAAAGAGCCTTGAAGATGTTTAAGGGATTTGAGCATCTCTCATATGAGGAAAGGCTGGGAGAGCTGGGACTGTTCAGCCTAGAGGAGAGGAGGCTTGGGGGGGATCTTATCAATACGTATAAATACCTGAAGGGAAGGTGCAAAGAAAATGGAGCCAGGCTGTTTTCAGTGATGCCCAGTGACAGGACAAGAGGCAGCGGGCACAAATGGAAGCGCAGGAGGTTCCCTCTAAACATCAGGAAGCCCTTTTCAGTGTGTGGGTGATGGAGCACCGGCACAGGTTGCCCAGAGAGATTGTGGAGTCTCCCACCTTGGAGCTATTCAAAGGCCGTCTGGACATGGTCCTGGGCAGCTGGCTGTAGGTGGCCCTGCTAGAGCTGGGAGGGGTTGGACCAGACAACCTCTGGAGGTCCCCTCCCACCTCAATTGTTCTGTGATTCTGTGATTTATTCATACCAGGACAGTAACGTCCTGTTGTGTTTAAATATGGCTAATTTTCAAAATGTTCTGAAGTTCCCCATGCGCACTATCCAAAAATAATGTATTCCCCAACAAAAGCTTAGGGGGCAGCGGAAAGAGCGGAATTGGCATCTACTGAGACATTTGAAGCACAGGCAGCTTGAAAACTTCAGGTTTAGGAGTGGCTTGTCTGCACTACTTCCTTTAAGCTAACTGGTGATTGAGGGAAGGAGTCTGGGACTTCTGCCTTCTTACTCCAGTTGATAGTAACCAACTGAGGAATCCATTTAACCATATTCCTTCCTTGCTGCATTCAGCTGTATTGGAGTCATGAAAAATTCAGCCAGAGTGCAGTGCTGGTATCTGAGCAATGGCAGGTGATCTGAGGAAGCCCATTCCCTTTATACAGATGCTGCTTATTTTGGTTTTGTCACTAGCACAATGTAAAAAGAAAGTAGAATAGAACAGAATAGTTCAGTTGGAAGGGACCTACAATGATCATCTAGTCCAACTGCCTAACTACTTTCAGGGCTGACCAAAAATTAAAGAATGTTATTAAGGGCATTATCCAAATGCCTCTTAAACACTGACAGGCACGGGGCATTGACCACCTCCAGGAAGCCTGTTCCAGTGTTTGACTGCCCTCTTGGCAAAGAAATGCTTCCTAACGTAAAGTCTGAACTTCCCCTGACACAGCTTTGAACCATTACCATGTGTCCTGTCACTGGATACCAGGAAGGAGAGATCAGCACCTTCCTCTCCACATCCCCTCCTCAGGAAGCTGTAGAGAGCAATGAGGTCACCCCTCAGCCTTCTTTTCTCCAAACTAGAAAAGCCCAGAGTCCTTAGCCACTCCTCATAGGACATGCAAGTGTGACCATCATTGCTTGAAATCTTGTGTTACACTGAATTCTAGTTTGCAACAAGCATGCCCTATCCTCTTTTAAATCGTCATATGACTAAATAAAATCCCACAATACGAAGAAATACAGGTTTGATATACACACACCACCTCCACCCTTCCAACTTGACTGTCTTCTTTAAACAATGTCCCAAGTTGCTCCTAACAGATGACAGAACTAGCTACCTTGATATGGCATATAACAAAAGGAAAAAAAAAAAGAGAAATATTAGAAATAAATTTCAGTAACACTGAAGCTAAAAAAATCAGTATTTAGGTAAATAATGGGAGGACAAACCACCAGCCTAGTCTAGCATCTAATCTGCCATTTCACCTGTGGTGCACAAGCCAGAAATGCCAAAGTGGCTCTCAGGCTTCCATCTAGAACATTAGAGTATTCATTAATACTTCTTTTTTTTCCTCCCTTAAGTCTTTTGTATTCATCTGTGCAGCATACTGTACCATTACACAACACATACCAGTATGTCAGAAACCGTCACGCTAAGTAGAGGCACGTGCATACTTCAGGTAACTCGGTGCAGAGTTGAAGAAGCCATGTTATATCTGAATACAGATAGAACTCTGATAGAGTTGCAGTGGGAACTGTGGTATAATGCAAGGTTCTAGTTGGCCATAGACTACCTGTTCATTTTTTTTTACAGTGCTTTGCAGCGCGTTTGATTTGACAGCCATGCTCTCTACATTTCTATAATTAATCCGGCAATGATTATTGACTTCCCTCAGCTAGCCACCAAGCATTTCAGCCAGGCTCAACAATGCTTCAAGGAAGAGAAATGAAGCATAGCTGCAGTACACTCTGGAATATCAGTTGGCCTGCCAAGGATGCCAGCTGAGCACTCCACCAAATCACCGGAAAGGTGCTGTGATGTAATCTTGTCTGTGTGCCTCTGCTGTACCAGACCTATCTTGCCAGATAATCCAGCAATGTATGCATCTGATGTTAAAAACTATATGATTACAGCTTCAGTTGATCAGATGAAGTTACAGGATAACAGTGAAGCCATACTAATAAAGTGTAGGGTTTAGCTGTATAAGAATGCAAGCCAGACGGGATACGTAGGCTGTAAGATGGTCGGGGGTGGGGGACGGAATTACAACCCATGCTTATGCTGCTAGGCCACCATATGAACTTGGCTATTCTCTGCCTACACCGAGAGCATTTGGTAACAGAAAGCAGGTAGGAATTCAAGCAGAGATGCCTAGATAAGATGATGTTTGCAGCATCAACAGGGTTTTGTTTGCAACTTTGAAAAAAGACTGCCTATGTTAATCACTATTTTAGGATGTCTGTAGACTCAGGTCTGCAATAACATACTGATTTTATCACTGGAAACCAGAATTTTTTTTAACGTGTTAATCTGAATATAACTGCACTCTAAGGCATATTGTTTATTCCACTGTGTTATTGTTGTCAAGGTACAACTCACTGATGCTATTCTGTGCTTTATATTATGCTGAACTGATATTAGAGTATCTTACTTCATACTCTAGGAACTTAGAAACTGACTACAGGAAGGAAAGATGGCAAGATGGCCACAAACAAAAAGCAACAGGTACAGAAGGAAGGAGAATTAAGTATTACTTGTGGAAAGGACCTGGTGCTTATTGCTCCACACAGGCTAGTTCTTGAAGGAAAAATGTAGCACATGGGGAAATAAGGTTTACAAGAGGTTCTGGTGTCTCCATTCCTTAGCTCTGCTTTCCCCATTGCTACAGCATACATGTAATGCTCAAGTAAATTTACCAAGTATGCTATGTTATGATCTGGAATGGGTTCTCCTTATAATTTCTTCAGCTCTGCCTGCAGAAACAGAAGAAGGGCATAGTAGCTGCCCCTTGCAATTTAGTATGAGGGAACCGCAAAGAGGACCAAGAACAGCCTGAAAGGAATATTGAAGCCTTAACAACTGCTACTTTTTTTTTAAAGCTTACAATAACGCACTAGGCATTTTAGCTTCATAATGCAGAAACTGTCAGAACTGGAAGTCAAGGCTGTTGGTGAACTGCTTCTAGTAAAACTTATAGATACCTTTAACCCTTAGACCACTTGGTTCCCCAAGCAAATTTAAAATTGCAGTGCTTAGCAAGCATGAATTTCTTTCACCTCCCATTTTATTCCTAAAAGGTCTAGCCTAGGACAGAGGCAGGCTGTTCATATATTATCTTAATAGGTCTGAACCACTGAAACATCTCTAAATCCAGGTCGACAGCTACAGCAGCTGAGAATTGAAGTCACTTTGACCTATGTCACTCTGGATGCAGGCTATAACCTGGAAAGCAGGAAATATACATTAAGTCTGAAAAACACTTTTGACTATTAAATGCTAAAAACATATTTGATACCAACTATTCTGTGAAAGGTACGTGGCTCAATCTGAATCACCAGGCAGAAAACATGTATGGGCCCAGGCAAAGCATCACACTGCAATTTGAGATTTAATTCCTGTATCCATCCACACCTTGCTGTCCATTCCTGATGCAGCATCATGTAATTCTGACTCACACTATGAGTTTCAATGTCTCTTTTTCCCCTAGGGTTATGAAAGATATTCTTGAAATGGACAAATGGCTGTGGAGATGTATGGTCATTAGCATGCTACAGTCTATATATGAGGGGGTAGTTAGCCAAGCAGGTAATGGCAAGGATCGGATCAGCTTGCCAGACTGCAACTGGAGAAGATGCTGTGACTAGGTGCAACTCAGCAGCAGAGGAAGTCAATGGGATCAGAGGTTCTTCTCTGGGCTGCACTGTCTAATGGATAAGTTATTTACAAAGAAGTCAGACAGGAGTGGCACTAACTGGCGTGTGGTCAGATGGGATGTGGGAAATTTTACTCACGAGCAGGTAAGTTGAGAATGTGAACATGTTGCTAGCTGTTACATAAGGATGTGACGTGGTCATTTCACTGTCTGAAGCATGATAAAAGGGATTGTGGAGTGAAAAAGAGATGTCATTCACTATTTAGCAGGTAGGTAGGTAGGAATGCAGAAAGGAGGGGTCACCACTTGCACTGGCTTTTCAAGCAACAGGGTTTGCATGGGGAGATTCACCACAATAAGATTGGTTATAGACGTGGAATACATGAGGAAAAATCACCTTCCTCATATAGCCAGGATGGAAGATTGTCAAATCTTTAAAAAGAATTTATCATCTTTCTTGGGATCAGGTGCAGAATGAATCCTCAAGGTACTGAAGGTATTTGCTGGGATATAATTGCCATTAGAAGAAGTCACCGGCACTGATAAACCATAAACATGCCTGGAAAGTGTTTAGAAAGTCAGGCACTCTTGCTTACTTGTCCATATGAACTGGGGCAGAGGAGGGAATGTTGGATTAGTTAGATGTGTTTGGGGCTTCTTTAAAACATCTAAGGACACAAAAGGGAAGATGAATTTACTTAGTAGGATCTGACCAAAGAAGATAGGGCAGGATGGAAACAGCTTATCCACCTTTGCCTCTAAGTACTCAGATGAAGCTGGCTTGGTTACTCACCGGGACACGGTCAGGGTATTTGGCTCGGATTTTTGCCGACTCGACACATCTGTGCTCTGTGAACAAAACTCGTAATTAGTCATTGCATAGTAATAGTATCACCAGTGTCCTAGGCAGAGAGGGCTGCGCCTGCAGGGACGGGAGCCAGCGGGGACTGCGACCCTCTTGCCCCCCGCGAGGGCGTCTCCAGCTGTTCAGTGAGGCCGTCGCCGGGCATCGCGCCACCCTTCGGCGAGGGCCCCAGGCGGCTGTCCGCCCAGACACAAGACGACCGGCTCGGGGAGCCGACCGGGGCACACAGAGTCGGGAGGCCCCGGGGCAGATGGCGACACAGGAGACGGAGGGCGGCGGGGCCGCCGGCGGGCAACGCCTGGCCCGGGCCCACCCTTACCCAGCGCGTGGTCCTCCTTGAACATCCACTTCATGGTGCGGGCCGGCGGGAAGCGGAGCCAGCGGCGGCGAGGCCCGTGTGCGGGCGGGCAAACGCTCGGGCCGGGCGGCCGGGCCTGTCGCTGTCACGGTCCCTGTCACAACAACAGCCACAGCTCGGCAGGCGGGACTTCCGGCTCGCCAGTTCCCTAGCAACCACCCGAAACGCAGCGCTTCCGGCCAGGGGAGCGAGGGGCGGGGCTGTAGCATCCGGGCATGCAGTCACCTGGCGGGTGCGAGGCCACGCGTCAGCCCCCCCCGAGGCGTTCCCTGGGCGCTCGAAGCTGCATCATGGGCTCTGCCGCCGCGGCAGGTGCCCCCGTCTCCGTCCTGTTGCCGTTCCCGGGCGCTCTCCCGCCTCACCGCAGTCGTCGGTCCCGAAATGCAGCGGTACACGCTCATTGGCTGGCGCGCCCGTTCCCCCTCGGCGCCCCGATGTGCTGATAGGCGCGGCATCCCGTCAGTCTGGCGTCCCGCCGTTGCCACGGTGAGGGCGCGCGCTGGGGCGGGCGGCGTGCGATGGCTGGCGTGGAGCTTTTCTCGCATCCCGCGCTCTACACGCGCTACCGGGCCGGGCTCTGCTCCGCTGCGGCGCTGGCGCTGTTGCTCATCACGGTACTCACCTATGTGCCGCCGCTGCTGGTGGCCTACCGGAGCCACGGTGAGCGCCACTCGACTCCACGCGGCCCGGCCCGGCCCGGCCCGGCCCGGCCCTGAGGCCTCGCGTTGTCTCTGCCCGCAGGTTTCTGGCTGAAGCAGAGCGCGTACCTGGAGCAGCCCACTGTGCGGTTCCGGTACGAGGTACTCTTCGTGGCCACCATCGGGTCCGGCCCGGGCAGCTTCTTGGCGTGGAGCACGTTCCCAGCGTTCAACAGGCTCCAGGAGGACCGGCTGCGAGTCCCACTCCTGTCGGTAGGCCTGCCCGGGGCGGGCCCGGCAGTGGTGGTGGGAAGCGGGGCTGGAGAGTGGGACCAGGGGAGCGGCACCGGGCCCAGGGTATGAGTGTTGGCGGTGCCTGTGAGCAGGCAGCCTATCATGCGCTGCTTACTTCAAGTAGCAGCAGCAGCTTCATGCATAACCTCGTGCCTCGTGGCAAAATTTGCTTGGGGCAAGTGATTTTTAACCAGTTTTACTCCCTCTCAGTGTTATAGAATCACAGAATCATTTAGGTTGGAAAAAACCCTTAAGATCATCAAGTCTAACCATTAACCTAACACTACCAAGTCCATGACTAAACCATGTCCCTAAGCGCCACTGGTGGTTTGCATGAACACATCGGTTTACTTTCGTCAAACTAGTTGTGCCCCTCCCCCCAACCCTCCCTGCCATATGGCTTATCATGATCTGAAGTTTGCAGAGGTTGGTAGGTAGCCCCTGGTTTTGAAAGCAGGTATGTGTTTTCTAAAGCACATAGCCTCTGCCCTGCAGCCATTGTTCAGTTATTTTTCAGCGTTACCTCTGTTATGAGTCCTGTTATGTTTGCAAATAGCTGAAGTACGGGGCATTTGTGGCACAGAAGTGTAGCAAGCCTTGGCTCACAACCAGGAGTTGGCATTAAGAGGCAGGCTGCAATGGCAAGAGGCAAAAGCCTGACCATCAATCACTCATTTGTACAGGATGTGACAGAAGATCCAGCACTAAGGCATGCTTTGTGGCATGCAGGGGAGATGGTTGGAATGGGCAGAAGAGACCTTGAAGAGTCTAGTGAGCTTTCCTTTCCTGAGGGGCATATGAGACATTGTATAACAGACAAAATTGCAGGCTTCTTGCTTGTCTCGAGTCCTGTGTCTGCAAAGTCAAGCAGCTTTTTATTGCTTTCCTAACTATGCAGTTTATTTGCTTCCTTAGTATGTGCATGGTGAAGTTGTGGAGATCCCCCGGGGTTTTACCTTTTTTGGTTTTCTTTCTAACAGAAGGTCTCATCTTTAAAAAAAAAAATCTTACTGATTCTTTTAGACTAGAGAAGACGACAAAAATCAAGATGGCAAAATGGATCAGTTGCATTTTAAATTGGAACTTCCACTACAACCTACAGAGCATGTAGTTGGTGTTCAGCTGATTCTCCTCTTTTCCTACCAGCTTTATGTGAGCTTTTTTAGTTTTATTTGTTGTGACATATAGACCCAGTGTAATATTCCAGTAGTGGTTATGCAAAGGATGAAAGAACCTTTCCACATTTGAAATTCCTATCTAAAAGATTATTTTACTAAAAATATTTAATTTTCTCCTCCTCTGTTGGGTCATTCCTACTCTAGCTCTGTTGCGTATTTTGATATGTTTCGTTAGACTTTTTTTTTTTTTTGAAGCTGTAAATTTTCTTGGGCTGTGGTGCAGCATAGAGGACAGAGATGCACAATGGTGAATATCAGTGTGGGTGGCATCAGGAAATAACTGAGAGTCTTGCAGCGGGTAGAAGGATGTGCATTCTTACATACTGCTGTGTCTTGACATAACCAGTTAGTTTCCTGAGGTGGAAGGGCAGGCTGTTGCAGCAGCCTAAAACTCCATAGATTTTGCTTACTTAACAGCTCTTGAAGCAATGGTAATCATCTGCCAGGATCTTCTGTATCTTGTAACTGGGAGGGGGAAGGTGGTGGTGTAGGGAGACAGGAAAATAAAATTCTCTTTCCATTGTATCTCAAGTGGCAGTGCAATTAATACCTAAAGCAGTGAGTAAAATGCTAGTACACAGAGAACCCATGGATGCATCTGAAAGGAGCAATAGTATAGAGCTGCGTTGGATGCAGCCACACAGACAAGAAGTTGTTTTACTAGGGAGATTAGGCTTAGTTTATCCAAGGGACTCTTGCTGACTGCAGATGGACAAGCTTAGCGAGCGTAGCTGTGTCATGTAGAAAACATTCTTAAACCTATGAGGCCCAGAGTAAAGACCTGACAGTCCTAAATTTGTGCTGAAGTATTAGGTCAGTGATTAGTATCACAGAGAGTTCTGATATTCACACCACCTTTGTTTTACAGTAAATGTGAAAATTTTCCCTCAGACTGAGTGGTTGATAAGGGCTAAGGAACTTCCTTGTTTGGTCCTTATTGCAGAGGAGGAGTCCTTAGCTGGCTTTGACTGCTGAGTATTTTAAAGTGTGTCTCCAATTAATGTGTTTAGTCATCTTGCTGCTTTTCACATGTTACAGCAAGTCACATCTTTTTGTCATTAGCCACAGACTGTTGGACTTCACTGAATTTCCTGTGCAACTTTGGTTTATAAAGTTAGTTAACTAACAACCAAGGTAGTTCACTTAAAAAAACAGTAATTCATGCTTCCTATTTGGTGTTTCCTTGTTTAGACTAACGTGACTATCTGAAACTTGGGAGTCAGAAAAAAATGAAATCCATGCAGAAAATCTGTAGAAACAAAGAGGTAGAAAAGTGTGTTGTGTCTGCCCCCCCCCACTAAATTATCTTTTCTCATGTTCACCATTTCAGAGAATGTCAACATTTGTGATGCAGAGCATGGCTTTTCTTCAGTTTTTTTCTCCCGTGCCAGGGTCTCAGCTCTATATGAATGGAGACCTGAAATTGAACCAGAGGCAATTACTTAACCATTGTGGACTGGATACCAGATACAACGTGAGGAAACTTTTTTTCCCTTCCCCATCAATTCCCCCCCCTTTATCCTCCTAGTACCATAGGTGACACCCTAATTATTTGTACTCCTGCACAAAATGGACCCTAGAACTTTGGAACTGGTGTTTTCTTGTTAGGCTGAAAGGTGGAAGAGGTTGTTCTGCCAAGATGTTCATTCTGATGTTTATGTGCATTCCTTCAAAGGCATGGTTACTTTGCATAAGAAACTCGGTAGAATTACTTTCTTGAAGAGCGTACAAATAACGCGAGTATCTTCTTGTTGTAACAGGTGTCTGTGGTCAATGGCACAAGTCCTTTTGCAAGTGACTATGATCTAACAAACATCATTGCAGCATATCAGGATAGAAATGGTAAGCCTGAATGTATAGCTGTGAATTACAGGACGGCAGTAGTTACCATATTGGCAGCTGTTCTGTGAGGATTTGAGTTCTGTATTAAGACTGAAAAGCCCCCTAAGCTGGATGTTTCCTTTCCCCATTTTAGTGACAACAGTCTTTTCAGATCCCAACCCTGTTTGGATGACTGGAAGAGCAACAGATACACCATTTATCATTAACGCCACTATTCATTACCCAGTGGAAGTTATCTTATATCCTTTGAAAACTGCATAAACTGTGACATAACTGGGTTGCATTATTTGGGCCTTCACATATAGGCCAAATGAAAACTGTTTTCTTCTAGACTTGTTGCTAAATTCTTCCTTTGTTAGCTAAACAAATGCTATATAGTTCTGGAGTTAACGGAATACCTATTTGCTTGTTCCTCTAGATGGTTGTCCTTGCATAATCACTTTTTGCCTTTCTCTACTGGGAACCTGTGTTGTTTTTCAGCCTTATGAAACTGGCCTTTATGGCAGTTTCTTAGCCATTCACAGTGAGTATCCTTAGTAAGTCTTGCTTTGCTCCTGCAGCACCTGCTGTCCCAATCTGTCATGGATGCCACTAGCAAAGCATGATACTGTATTCTGTGACCTAAAGCAAATAATTAGAAATCTGTATGCAAGGTAAGCTCACCAAATAATAACCCCTGCACTGGATGTGGCAAATCTGTTACATGTGCAGACAGACCTGAAAGTTTTTTTTTTTCCTACAAAATAATTCTTCATTCATTATGTTCTTTACTCATTTTCTCAGACAAGAACAAGCCTGTGTTTAAAAGAATCTGTATGGAGAACATTTCTTACGAGGTTTGTTTACGGGCCTGAGTATTACCAATAACTACTTTCTGGTGAGCTAGGGACGAAATAGGCACTTTCCACAGAATTGGTTTAAATGTCTTCTAGGACAGACATTCTTTGCAGCTTTTGTTACATACTATGTTAAAAGGCTTTTGGGGGTTTCCATGGCTCAAAGGCTTTGCCACGCAAACTGATGTCTGGTGAGTTTTGTGCCTTTCCACCTCTGAGTTCCTTTGTTAGTTATTGCAGTGGTAGTATCAGAAGCTTTTTCGTTAACACTCCTTGACTTTCTTTAAATATCAGCCAGGATTTTGGGAAATCATTAAATTTGCCTGGATCCAGTATGTCAGCATTCTCCTTATCTTTCTTTGGGTGTTCGGTAGGATTAAAATGTTTGTGTTCCAGAATCAGGTGTTGACTACAACTCCAATATCACCAGTTCTGCCAGTGTCTCCAGTACTGTCCTACAAACAGCACCAGTCCTGAGGAGATGCCTGAGAACACTTTAAAGAAGCGCAGTTCAAAAATAGATGCCTGCTTTTATTCTCTATACACTTTTTACTTCAGAAGATCAGAAGTTTGTAAGTATGTTCCAAGTATGTTCTGTTCATGCTTCCTTTTTGAAATACAAGTTCATTCATCTATTTCTCTGGGAACACTGCTTTGGGATTGAAAATTTTAATATTTTTGACAGTTAAAGAGGAACCTAGTTATTTTTTTGCAACCGGAACATGCTTCAAAAACCAGCAGAAAGCAATGAGACTGCTTTTGCATGATCTTAATTTTGCTAAACCTTGAAGACTGAAAATAATATGCTAACAGTAACAACATAAGCCATTTTTACTGTCTTGTAAATTAATTCACTGCTAAGTTAGAGTTCTGTCAAGAGCTATTTCTACATGCATTTATGTGCATTATGAAAGGAAAAAATATAAGGAATGTGAAAAAATGTATGGATGAGTTAGTGTCAGAGCCACACTTCTGTAACTGTGGCTATACGTGCTCACTGATTTAGTTATTAAATTGGATGATGGATAAATTCAAGGTTGATGGGAGAAACTGGGTTGTGGGTGATAGTGTCTGCAAGGTTTGCACAATCATTTACTACTGGCATTATTACTGTAGCACTAGACGATTAATTGTGAATTGGGAATAGTAAAACAGAGAAGCCTGGTATTTATTTAAAGAAAACTAATAAAAAAGCTTCCAGAGAAGCTTCAGAGTTTCAAAGCAAGTGAATAATTACTTTTAGAACTTAAATGATAACCTAGAACAGATAAAAATAAAATCAATTATAATCACCTGGTGAGCACTGAAAAACTATGCCGCTCATTCTTGGTGGGGTGGTGGTGGTAGGGAAGATTATTTAATTTTATTTTCTCTTTCTGGGCTTACTTTTTATGAGAGACAAGCTTAAAAGGGAAAACAACAAAATTTCCATTATGTTTTCAGTTTTGTAGTTAAGATTTAATTCTAGCAAAGCAGTGTTATGGCAGGAGAGAGCCTAAAACAATTCTAGATGCTAGTTAACAAAATTCTGAGTGTCTTTGGTTCTCTTGAACTTTTAAGATGTGGTGCAGCTATGAAATGTGGAAGAGTAACTTGTACAGCAGTACCCCGGTTTTTGGCCATTGTCCTCTAGAATTCAACATCCTGGCAGTTTGGAGACCTGCCTATTCCTTTTTCTTTTCTCCTTCTCAAAACGGCCGGCTTCTTTTTGAACTTCTGTTTAAGCTTATTTTAGACTTTGCAGTCTTGCAGCTTGCATTTCTCGCAACTTTTACATGCTGGATGGACTCTAGCCTATTCTTCAATGCAAGTGAAACATTAATGTAGGGAGCCATGTCTTGGTTATTCAACATGCTTTTGTGCTTGTGAAACTTATATACTTACATGTGAATTGTAAAATATTGCAAGGAGCATTCACTGTATATACAAACATATTTTTTGGTTTGAAATCTCCAGTTTGCTCTTTGATCTTTGAAGTCTGTACCTGGCAGTCTAGGACTACTGATAATTGGCTTCATATCAGAGTGCACAGAGTCAGAGCAACTGTCTACTGCTTTTTAGTGTTGCTTTTTAGTTTAGTCTATCCCAAGGATATTCAAAAGTCTCAAGAGCTGTTATAACTAGCCCGAAGGAGAAAGGGATGGTGAAGGAGCGCGGGAAAGTGTCCCCCTCTGTCTCCCCAATAGATCGGTTCTATGAGGAGAGGAGGTAAAAAGTGTAATTATTAATAGTTTCCAAGAAATGCNTGAGATAAAGACACTTTAATAGGACAGAAAAGGAAGGGAAAATAATAATATACAAAATAAGTGATGTACAATGCAATTGCTTACCACCCACTGACCGATACCCAGCCAGTTCCCGAGCAGCAATCGCAGCCCCCCGGCCAACTCCCCCCAGTTTATATACTGAGCATGACGTCATATGGTATAGAATACCCCTTTGGCCAGTTTGGATCAACTATCTTGGCTGTGCCCCCTCCAAGTTTCTTGTGCACCTGGCAGAGCATGGGAAGCTGAAAAAGTCCTTGACTAGTGTAAGCACTACTTAGCGACAACTAAAACATCAGTGTATTATCAACATTATTCTCAAACTAGATCCAAATCACAGTACTACACCAGCTACTAGGAAGAAAATTAACTCTATCCCAGCCGAAACCAGGACAGTGGGCATAATCAAAGGATAGAAATCTCTGGAGATGACCATAGAACCCCATTTTAAGGGTTTGAGCTGTTGTACTCCCGCAAAAATGGAATGCGTAACATCCCTACAAGCTGAATAGAAGCTGTTTAAGGTTGCAACTGGAACATGAAAGGATAATGCCAGAAAACAACAATAATACTGGGAGACTCCGTTATCCCTATCCCACTTTTCTCTCCTATTGTATCCTTCCACATTAAGTTATGACAAAATGATGCTGGTCAGAGCAACAGTTCAGTGAATGCATATGAGATAAGAAATGGTGAATAGGTATGGTTCAGGAAATACAGAGAAAAACAGCCTTATGTTCTATTTCCCTTTAGAAGCAGAAAGCTGGAAAAAAATCCTTTACAGTCATTTAAGAGGAGAACTATTTAAGTTAAAAGGAGGAAATCAAAAAGAGTTAATGGCTTGCAGGTGGCATGTTAACTGTTTAGTATGACCTGAAGCAATCCCTCAATTTCTTTCTTTTGAAAGAGGCGTGTTTCATGATTGGGACTAGTAAGTGAATGCAGTATAAAAGGAGCAGTAAAGGCAGATGTGACTACAGCAGGGAAAAAAACCTGTTTGTGATACCTCTGCTGTGGTAACTTCCTGGATTACTTTTATACTGACCATAGTTCTTGATTCATAGTTCTGACTCCTTTTTCAAGCTTGGAGAGGCATTCTACTTCTGTAATTAACCAAGGAATAGGAAAAAAGTAGGTAAGATTTTTATGGCTGTGGCAATGAACTGTAGTACAAAGAAAAAAATATACCTGAGAATCTACTGCAACTAGCATTAAAGGAGCTTTAGGAAGGAGGAGTCTTTCTCGGAAGGCTCTCTGGAGGGACTCTTCCTTTAGCTTGCTAAGCAACAGAAAATAAAGACAAAAATACTACTGCAATCCACCACAGTGCTACTACACAGATCTTCTGTGTATGCATATGCCAGAGAGCAATCTGAATGCTGTTCATTGAGGAGGGACAGAGAGGCGCATTAGGATTAATCAGATTTCTGTAAGAGGAAAAAGTAGCTGAAGTCCTGTGCGTAAATAAAAGTGTGAATGTGAACGGGTAAGAGCGATGCTTCAGGAGTTTTTTAAGGCGTGATGCTACGATGAAAGAAACCACCTCTATGCTTATTTCTTGACTAGCCAAGCAGCCTGTTTGTGGGGGTAGGGCCTTTAGTTCTCGCACGACACAGCCAGAATGCGGCCGCGCCGAGCGCGGCCCCGCGGAGCTGCGGTGGGCCAGGGGCGGGCCGGAGAAGGAGGTGGAGGCGGTTGTGGCAGGCGGGCCCGGGGCGCTGGGGAGTGCCGCGGGGGAGAGGCCGTGGGGTGGTGCTGGGCGCGGGCCGCGTGCCGGACGGCGCAGGCCGCTGGCAGATGCAGCGGGTCGGCGACGCTGCAACGGGACGGCTCCGGTGAGGCTGCTGGGACTTCACAGGCCGGGCGGCGTCCTCCCGCGGTGCAGCGCTCCAGCCGTGGGCAGGCGTTTGCGGAAGGCTTCCCGCCGTCTGCTGGCGGCGGGGCGGGCNGGGGGGTGTCCCACAGGGCTCCTCGTCCCGGGCGTCAGGCCGGGCGATGACAGACCTTATTTTTCGGTATCTAACAACGGTGTTTATAATCACTTGCACTACGTTTCAGGGGATATTTTAAGCCGTTCGCACGCGCCCCTACCGTGCTGGTGAAGTAGCGGTAGTACCCGGTGCGGCGGAGCCGCGGCCCCGCGCCCGCCGTGGTGCCGATGTCGCACAGTCCCGAGCCGGGCGTTGCCTGAGGTGTAGTCAGTTCGTTGACAGAGGTAAAGCTGTTGAAAATCAGCCTTTTATTCTTCTTTCCTTTTTTTTTTTCTTTTTTTCCCCCTGGGGAACGTGGCTGATTCGGGTTAAGGTGGTTTTGTTTGCTGGAGTTAGATGGAGAAATCAGCTGCTTTAGAGAACATTTACCATCATCCTGGGAAATCCCTTCCCATTTTTCTGCTGTGTCCAGTCTCTGTTTCTAGGAGAAAGTGACATACTGGACCAAAGAATTTGTCATTATTTCTTAGTTGCAGCAGTTGCTTCAGTAGGGCACGCAGGGCACACCTCAGCCCATTCGTCCTCAGACTGCTTGAATTTGAAGACACTATTGTACTGGTGCAGGCAAAGTCTCAAATAAGTAAATAGCATTCAATCACTGTGAGTGTCTCTTTGTCACCCCAGTTTTGCCCTCCTTAAAAATAGTAAAAATGCCTACAAAAATTGCAACTGAGCAGACCTCATTTCTTGAACACTGGTAATTCTAGTAGCTGAAAACACTTTGTGATCTTCGGCTGCATTGAATGGAGAAATACGTGTTGTAGGGCTATGCCTCGACACTGCCATTTGTTCAGGCTGGACAACTTTAACCCCAAACAATATAAAGAAAAAAAAAAGCACAGTAACTTTTAAAAATAATTTTTATGGTTGTATCATGAAATCTGTGGTATGTTTCATTGTATTATAAAATACTTAAACCTGATGATTACCTGGAAGCGACTCTTCCAATCTCATTTTCCACTAGATTGTAAAAGGAAGTACGTTTTCAAAAGCGAAATTAACACTGTCAGCTGAAATGCTAATATAATGTCAGAATTCAAAATGTCTGATTACAGTACATTTACTGTACTTCTGTTATTTCTGTTGCACTGTTAAAAAAATTAAGCAGGCTTATTCATTCTTTCAACTATTTAGCAATGATCAGCTATTGGAAAGACTTTTAACTCTTTTTGATGTACCAGTGGTTACGGAAGGCACCCTCCAAACTAACTTTTTCTTTCCCCATTCAAAGACCATTCTGCATATTGTTGGCGATACAGTAGGCTTTTGCCTTGTGAAGATGTATAATTTATAGCTGTGGAAGAGCACTGGAAAGCGACGTTTTGTCAGCTGGATGATTTATAGCAAGAATTACTAGTAATACTGTTGTGCATTTTTCTTGGACCAGCTTTGTCATGTTCCTGCGTTTCACTTTTTTGAGCAGCAAACTATGTTTCTAATGTTAGCTCATAGAAGCCATTCTGGTAGTGGTTGCATTGGTGCAATGTCTTACAGGTGAAGTATGTAATGAGTAAACTTCTCCATAAGGTGTAGTAGACCTTCACGTGATCTTTGCTCTGTTTATCACGCCATGCACGAACATTCTCCTGTTAATTCTTTAAAATGCGTTATGACATTTACCATTATTATTCTTTTCACAGTCAGTACTGAGGTGTTTTGGTGAATTGTAAGTACATAGATGATACTTATATTCAGCTCATATGATTACTGTGAAAGTCAGCATTTAGTGTATATGACAAGCGTGCAGGGCAAAATCATTTTTGGCTAGCAAAAGGTTGAGCGTGTAATACAGCATTAGTTATTCATTTTTCAGTGGAAGAGATCAGTCTGGGAAGTTAATTGAATGTGTATTTTTGTCTTTTGTGGAAGTTGAAGTAATTACTGTGTAATCTGTAAAGACTTTGGCTTTAAAAGTGCTGCATAAACTGTTTTAAATGAAAGTGTGCTGGAAATTTTCTCGGACACAAAATGGCCGGGGAAGACTTTGACAAAGACAGCTAAGATTCAGTTGCTGAGAAGTCCTTTTAGCGGAGCAGATACTTATAATTCTTCTTTCAGTTGTTTTCAGTTCTTTTCTTTATTCCAGCCAGATTTTTCAGTCTTCCCGCAACAGACCCAGACCTGTTTGTTCTGAGGGAGTCTTTCATCCCAGCCTTTTGTCCCGAGCTCAAAGAGAGCCCACGTTTCTTTACAGCTTTAATGTGAGGCACTCTCTTTCTGTCTTTCTACAGTCTTTTTAGTATCCCAGAAAAAAATGAGTGGTGTAATAGGAGGGTCTTTTTTTTTTTTTGTAGCTATAAAGTTGATTTTTGTTAATTTACTAGGTCTCTTCAGGTTGAATTCTGTACTGAAAGGAAGTTCACTGAACAGTTGTGCTCCTTTCAGTGCTGACCTGCAAAGATCTGATTACTCAATTCCAATGTTACTTGTCTTATGTGACAAATAAAAGTCCCTGCAAGCAGGAGCTAAATTACCATCCACTGCACAATTTATTTCTTTTGTCCTCCATTCTTTTCTACCATTCTGGGTCTGAAAAGTGCTCTGTTTAGAAAACAAGCTTTCTGGGATCAATACCACCGCTCACTGTATTTTTACCCTGCCTGGTAAAACTGGATAGCTTTCTGTAATGTATCTAGTCTCTCGGCAAGCAATGGCAGATGCTAGTGGCCCTGCAGCTCAGCGTTCTATCAGAGCCGTTTTAACTGATAAAGAAAATCATTACTCTGTTGTCCAGTTTGTATAATTAATTTCCTTTGCACAGTATGTAAGAATAGTTATTCTGGGGCAGACCCAGGGTTCATCTAGTCCAGGATCTTGTTTCCATTAGTAGCCATTAGTGGACAAGCCCAGTGACAGAGCTTGATTTAGGACTGCCAACTAAACCATATGTGCAGATGCTTTTAGATCACATTTTGAACATTTGCATTGGCTTGTGAAGAGATGATTCTGCGTCAGGAATTTGTTAGAATTAGACTTTTGATTATTCTGCTGTTTGCCAGAGCTCTCCCTGAAGAAACAGTATCACAAAAGAAGTAGTACTACTATCCCAGAAAAGGAATAATGTTGTGTTATTTAAATAATGTATGCTTAGCAGTATTCATTATGTACAAAAGCATGTATCGTGATACCACCAAGTATTGCAATACCTCAAACGTCTCAGCTGAGCGATGCAAAAGGTGTTGGAGTGCTCTGTGCTGCAACTCGATGTCCCTCACAGTTGTCTTCTGCCTCTTGTAGCTCCCTCGCCACTTCTGGTCAGTCTGATTTCATGAGTCGAGGAGGAGGTGCTTGCTAGAGGGTTTTGTCACTGAGATGGCAGCTGAAGTGGCAGTAATGCTAGGATATCTGGCCCCTCTGGTGCTGCTGCCTTACCCCCATGTTTTTAGTCAGCAGGCCTGCTGTAGTCAGGCAGGTGCAGCCAGAAGAAAGCACTGCTTGTGAAGCAAAGGAGGAAGAAAGGAGGTAGGAACAAGCCCCTTTTTAGCTCTCCTGAGGTGAGCTCGGGATAGGCAGGTAGTGCTGCTGAGCTGTAGGCAGAGGAGGAGGGCGCTGGCAAAAGGAGATGTGAGGCAACGCAAAGCAAGTCACAAGAGTAGTGTTTCACCTTGTGGCTAATGAAGTTTTGGCATATTGCCTTTCTGTGCTGAAAGAGCGAGCTTGCCTAACAGCACCCTCTGTTGAGTCCTGCAACGGAATAAATACAGGATCAGAAGGAGCAGCCTGTATTGCAAGGTCCTGTCCTTCATGATTAAGGCAATGATATCATGTAATCTGTTCAGTAGATTTTTTTATATGTATGTGTATGTATATATTCAGCAACTTTATGAGAAGGTGGTTCTTCAGGGTATTCAAGAGCTGCTTTCTGCCTCAGCTAACATTTGTCAAAAATCATGAAATAGCTTGGTGGGTTATAAAGTTGCACATTAAAGGGGTGTAAGTTTAACCCGGGCTGAAAGCACCTTAACGGCAGAATGCAATTGCAAATGGTAAAAAGGTATTTACATGCAAATAGGATTACACGTGCCCAATGTGAGAAATGCAGAAATAAAAGGAACTGTTTACAGAGAAAATCCAGTGAACTGGATGTGTATTTGGCCTCATGCTCTGGAAACTGCTAGAGATAATACTCTTACAGATGCTGCATTTTGTTGTGTAATTATTAATTTCTTTGTGGTGTCTGCATGCGTGCATATTCCTTAGAAACATCCCAACTGTCCCAAAAGGGTACAAGATGAATCTTAAATACTGAAAATGCATATCTACTTAGTGCTTTACTTTGATATCGCACTTTTTCTTGCAGTTTATGTCATACTGAAGAGTAGGGAAATACTTTAGCTACAGTCATTTTACTTACTATTTGTAGTGCTTATCGTGGGCAGGCTAGTTCAGACACAAATTATGGACTAATACTCTTGTTAGCTGTCTTTTTGCTGGCACAGTATTGTCTGCCACAGTATTTGGGTGGGAATCAGAGCAAGGAGAGGTCCAAGAGGCAGTCAAGGCAGATGTGAATTAAAAAAACTGGCTTTTGGTTTGACATCTACATGTTTTTATTCCTCCCTCCCCCACCCCTTGCCAATAAGGTATAAAGAACAGTTTGCGTTTGCATTTCTGCAGAGTGATCTTTATTAGAGTGGAGCAGCAGTCCTGTGTAGCTAGAGTAGGAACACATTAATTCTTTTAAAAAAGCATCATTGGATCTCTAAAAGCTTTGTAATGGGTTAGACTGTGAGGAGCTGCAGAATGCAGTCTTAGTGCAGAAAATGGCTAACGTTTTGCAGGCAAGAAAAAGATTTGAGGTAGTTATGGCTGGCTGGCTTTCAGGCATAGAATCTTGTTTCAGGAAAGCTAGTTCATTTGCTTGAACTAGCAAATGCAACTGCTCTTCCACTTTTACTTGGATTCTTTCATGACCTCTGTTTGGCGAAGTGTCGGTGCAGGCTGCTGGATTGCTGATAATCCTCACAGCATAGAGAAGCTCGTCGATGCTTCTGGTGACATAATGTGCAAAAATTCAGTATTTGAACGAGGCAAATTTTATCTATGAAGAATGCCCATGCTGAATTAAACCAAAGGTTTATCTATCTGCTCTTGTGCCTGACAGTAGCAAGTAGTGGATTGCTAGGGAAAAGTTAAATAATACAGGAAACGCAGTTTCTCCTAGTATACCTCCCAGATGCAGGCAGATACCTCAGGCCATCTACAGTTTAGGGAATTGCTGAGCCACCGGCTGTAGCCTCATCTTTGCATTTAACAGTCCTTGAGAGGCTCTTCCTCCATTAATTACTTTCAATCGATGTAATAATTTGTTGAACTTTTGTATACTCTTGCTGCCACAGCATTTTGAGGCAGTTTCACATTTTTTATCATGCAGCGTACAAAAAGGTTTTGTCACGAGTGATCATTTAATTGAATTCTCCCAGTCTTCCTGTTTTGAGCAGTCGTGAGAGAGTGTTTTTGCAGTTGCTATCTCCAGGCCAGTTGTGATTTCCCTGTCCAAGGAGCCTCTCTTCCAGGCTGAGGAGTGATAGTCACTTCAGTATTCTTTTTACAGAAGTTATTGACTGTCATTGTGCTTGATCTTCACACCTTACTGTATCCTGCTATATTGTCTTGAAGAATTATTGCTGATTTGTGGGCAAATTAGCACGCAAAATACGATGCTCTAAAAAAAGGCATTGATTCTATATAAAGTCAGGACTCGTTGGGATCCCAATGAGGAGATCTTGAAGCTATGCCAAGGGCCCAATAATTCCATAGCTAACATTACATGGTTTAGTGCGGTGCCAAGGTATCAGTTTATTGATGAGACTACACCTGTCATTCTTCAGTTCCCTTTAAAGTACAGCTTTCCATATTGATTGTGCAGCAAAATACAAAAGCCAACTCGCAGTGTATTTGGTCCACAGACACCCTGTTGTCCCCCCCATCCCACGGCCGAAAATCGGCGGCATATTCGTTTGCTGTCCAGACACCATTGCCAGAGCAGAAAGGGGAGACTGGGCTACTTTTTCCATGCTTGTCTGCCTGGATATATTAGTAGGAATTTGAATGAATATATGGACATCTGGATCTTGTAAAAAGGTATGCTGTTTTTGTGGCTTTGAATTTGCTTATGAACCTGGCCCTGAAAAATAAGGTTATTTATGAACACTGTTATATTTGTTATTTTGTTACTATCCTCTCAGATAGGAATATGGAAATATACCTACGTATTTTTTTGTCCCATTTTGCTATTTAAAAAAAAAAAAAGGTATCTTTAAGTGAAAACAATAAAGGTTACTGTATAGAGGGGCTGGTGAAGTGTGGGCTGGATGAGCAGACGGTGAGGTGGATTGAAAACTGGGTGAAGGCCAGGCCCACAGGATGGCAGTCAGTGGAACGAAGTCTAGTCGAAGGCCAGTAACTAGCGGTGTACCTCAGGGGTCGGTACAGGATGTAGTGCTGTTCAACATCTTCATTGACAATCTGGATGATGGGGAAGAGTGTACCCTCAGCAAGTTTGGTGACGATAGGAAACTGGGAGGAATGGCTGATACTGGGAGATCTTATCAATGTTTATAAATATCTGAAGGGAGAATGTAAAGACGATGGAGCCAGGCTCTTTTCAGTGGTGCCAGGACAAGAGGCAGTGTACACAAACTGAAGCACAGGAGGTTCCCTCTGAACATCAGGAAACACTTTTTTACTGTGCAGGTGATGGAGCACTGGCACAGGTTGCCCAGAGAGGTTGTGGAGTCTCCCACCTTGGAGATACTCAAAAGCTGTCTGGACCACGGTCCTGGGCAACTGGCTGTAGGTGGCCCTGCTTGAGCAGGTTGGGATTGGACCAGATGACCTACACGAGGTCAACGAGCTAACCTCGACTGTTCTGTGATGCTGTGAGACAAACCAGGGTCCTTCAATCACTGTTTTGAAATTACAAAAGAATTGTAGCAGCTTGATGAGAAAGATGTTGGGGTTTTTTTAGTTTGTTTCACAGAAGCTGTGCCGGTTTACCCCTTTCACTGTTCATTTGTATTTTGTAAGCTTGACAGTTATCTGCATGCTTCTGTAGTGCAAGCAGTGACCCAGTAGGCTTGAGAGACCTATCATCGGGGAGGCCTAGCATGACTCCATCTGAAAAGTCCATGTAAATGATTTTATGACATGATTATGCAGTGGATGGTCAAAAGGTATAATACTGATTAATTTGAAGTCCTATGTGCATGGCTTAAGCTGCGTTCTGTTGGCAGCTGTGGTCTGGGGCTCCCCTGCTCTGTTTCCCTTCTGTGCCTTTTTGTTCCCTACCTTCTTCCAGCTTCAGTGCTGGTCTGTGCTGTGCTGAGTTGTTTCAACGCTAAAGAGCTAGGTGAAGAAAAATGAACAGGTAGCTTTTTTCCAGGCTAGCAGACTGAAACGGCTTGGCAGAGCATCTGATAAGCATTGGGACTACGCAGGAGAGGCTGAGGGGGTTATGGGTTTCATCCCGGGAGGTGCTATTGCAGTCATATGTCACGGACATTTGCGCAGAGTTGATGAGAGTGTGGAACCACTGTAGAAAAGGGCCTTGCCTCAGTGGGCAGCACAACCACTAAAAACTCGGTGATAACCACAGTTTTAGAGAGAAATAAATGCTGATGCTAAGCTACAAAAACAGATTGTATGGTGAAGTAGGGAACATAATAGAACAGTAAAAAGGCATTTTTAGCTGAGTGGGTATAAACTAGAGCAGATGTAAAGAGTATACAGAACTTTGCATCCAAAGAAGAGCAACGAAGCTGGTGAAGGGTCTAGAGAACAAGTCCTGTGAGGAGCGGCTGAGGGAACTGTGGTTGTTTAGCCTGCAGAAAAGAAGGCTGAGGGGAGACCTTAGCGCTGTCTACCACTACCTGACAGGAGGTTGTAGCGAGGTGGGTGTCAGCCTCTTTTCCCAAGTAACAAGCAATAGGACGAGAGGAAACGGCCTCAAGTTGTGTCAGGGGAGGTTTAGAGTGGATATTAGGAAAAATTCCTTCACCGAAAGGGTTGTCAAGCATTGGAACAGGCTGCGCAGGGAAGTGGTTGAGTCTGCATCCCTGGAGGTGTTTAAAAGACGTGCAGATGTGGTGCTTGGGGACATGGTTTAGTGGTTGCCTTGGCAGTGTTAGGTTTACAATTAGACTTGATGATCTTAAAAGTCTTTTCCAACTGAAATGATTCTATGATTCTGTATGTTACAAGCGAGAGATGGTACTTTGGGAGAGAAACTTCTGCAAGCAAGTTAGTACCTTACTCATTTGCCTTGCTCTCCTTACAAGATACTGTATGATACTGAAGGTAGGTGTTTTTATTTAAAGACACCTTTTTCCTACTCAGCTCATATTTCTGCTTTTTTCCTTGGCTTACAAACAAAAGTTTAGTAGCAAAATTGTGTTCATTTAAGATAGAATGCATTTCTTTATATCGTGAAGGGACATTTAGACAGTGGAAGGAGCCAAAACTGTCCATTTCTACTATCTCTTTCATTTGACTGTTTATTTCAGCTTTTGGTACTAATTAATAGTCTTTTACATGTTTCATTAGGCTAGCACTAAGAACTTAATGCATTTATTATGTCAAATGAGTATGTATCTATATTCGCTAGTGTGCATGGTTTACTTTCAAGAGTCTAGAGTGTGTTGATATATGTACCTTTCAGTGTAACAAGAAAAAAATTATCTAAATGCAGCTAGATAGCAAATGCTTATATGTAAAACTCTGGAGACGATCTTCATGCACGAAGATTCTTATTTTCCTAATACTGTGCCTGCTAACATATACTGACTGCTTACAAGTAGAATCTGCAAAAGTGGGAGCACAAAGGGGTAGGTGCCAAAAACCTCTGGTAAAAAGTTGTGAGGAGTGCACGTGGCTTGAACTTGGGCTTCAGAGTAAAACAGAAGTCCACTTGGGGTCGACATGCCTAAAATTTTCCAGGAGTTACATGCAGACTAATTCTAACTCACAAATGGATAATTCCTTAAATGCAAACTCAGGGTATTCAGCCATGGGGTATATGCGCTCCAGCCCAAACGCACACATCAGCTACTTTTTCATTTTATCATCTGTGGCCAGATGCGGCTTCAGGTTGCGAGTTTTCACCCATCTCGTACAATTTGGAAAATAGAGGGTTGTGCACAAGCATCAATCGCTGTAGCACCCTACCGTCACTGCAGGGTACAGCGCTGACATTAAATAAGATGATGATTTTTATTTCAGTAGCCACAGTTACTGATGTTCCCGTCTACTCCTTTTAAGGGATAGAAACCCTTGTAATGTTAGACTGAAATGGAAATACAGTGGAGCGATTCAGAAAGGTTTTTTTCCCTCGGCAGTGTTTACCAGAATTCAAGTTGGGGGCTTTGTGTATTTTGTAGATTTTTTTTTTTTTTTTCCCAACAGTTGAGCTACGTCAACCCAAGGTTTCCTTCAGCATGAAACATTTGCTCCAAACTTTCTTCTGCTGTGATCTTGCTGTCACAGATTACTTTCTTTCAGTTTCTGACACCTTTCACCTGCAGATGATCATCTCCCAGTGCCACTGATTAAGGAAGCAAATAGTGCCAAATACATACATGCATATTTGAAGAAAGGTTTTACTAATGCAAGGGTTTGTATTGTGTAAGTTTTATCATTATTGTGCCACAGGAGCAATGGTTCACCAGCATTTTCCTTCTCTTTTTCAGCTTTTTAAATTGCTTTTCCTCAGTGAGAATGGCAAGGATTCGGATTCCTAGCACAATCGTTATACTTTTTGTTGCGGTTCAGACTGGATTCTTACTCTTCATGTATGCCCGGTACAGTAGCTTCATGCCTCAGTCTGAGGAGAAACCATCTCAAGTCCACATCCTCATTCTCTCCTCCTGGCGGTCGGGATCTTCTTTTGTCGGTCAACTTTTCAGCCAGCACCCCAGCGTCTTCTACCTGATGGAGCCCGCATGGCATGTGTGGGTTACGATGTACCAAAACAGTGCCAAGGTCTTGCACATGGCGGTGCGGGACCTAGTCAGGTCGGTCTTTCTGTGTGACATGTCTGTGTTTGATGCTTACATGCCTTGGAAAAGAAACTTATCCGATCTTTTCCAGTGGGCAGTGAGTCGGGCTCTGTGTTCAGCTCCTGCTTGTGACTCCTTTCAACGTACTGACATAACCAGTGAAATGGCGTGCAAGACTCTTTGTGGACGGTACCCATTCAGCAAGGTGGAGGAAGCCTGTAAAACTTACAGACATGTTGTCATCAAGGAGGTTCGATTCTTTGACTTGAAGGTCCTGTACCCCCTTCTCACTGATCCATCCCTGAATCTCAAAATTATTCACTTGGTCCGTGACCCCAGGGCAGTCGTCAAGTCACGGGAACAATCGGTCAAAGCATTAGCCCGTGACAATGGAATTGTTTTGAGTACCAATGGCACTAAAGTAGAAGACAGCAAATACAAAGTCATGCAAGAGATCTGTAGAAGTCATGTTCAGATTTATGAAACTGCTACTCTAAAGCCACCTAATTTCCTTAAAGATCGCTATTTAATGATCCGTTTTGAAGATCTGGTAAGAGATCCATTATCAGAAATCTCAGAAATGTATAAATTTGCAGATCTTAGCTTGACCCCCACGCTCAAAAGCTGGATCTATAATATCACACATGGACAGGGACCAGGAAAAAAAAAAGAAGCCTTCAAAATCACATCTCGAGATGCAGTTAGTGTTTCACAGGCCTGGAGAAATGTTCTTTCCTTCCAGAAAATTAAGAAAATACAGGAAGTTTGCAAAGGTGCTATAAACATGCTTGGCTACCAGCTGGTGGATTCAGAAAAAGAACAGAGAGATCTGTCATTGGATTTAGTGTTACCAAGACGACAAAATCAATTCAGTTGGTCATCATTTAATCCAAAGCACTGAGACATTATATTTGAGAGATTGGGGGGGAAGGGGGTAGATGGTTGAGTATTTGTCTACTGTGCAGCATATAGGTAATTTGAAAATCCTTGTCTGATGAGTTTAACTATCTTCCTGTTTGCCATTTTTCCATAGTGGAAGGAGGTTTTTTTCTGAGTTTCTTACACCACAAAACCAAAAAAAAGCATGAGAAATGCCGCAAGATACTTGCCAGATTGCAAATTTACGGCTGAGCTTTCCTGTTCTCAGCATTGTTTTAAAAATATATTTTAAGTACTTTGTATTAAAAGATGAATTGTCAAAGATGTCTTTGTTCATTGATAATAGTTCACTTCTGTTTTCATGCTTTAAATGTTTAAGAATCTCAGTTCTTAATTTGTATAAATGGAACAAAGTAGAAACTAAATTCCTTCACTTTCTTCCAGAATCTCTTGACTTTCTTCTTTTGCTTTAAAGTTGTTGTGCAGTTGTGTATTTTTTTTAGACTTCTCTTGATGTTTTTAATTTTAACTTAAAAGTTCTCCAAGAGCTGGGGCAACTGCAGCAGTTCTGTTGTAAAAGGCTTAAGCAGGAACTTCATTTATTGATAGATTTCTTAGTGCTTTCCCTGGAATGGCAAAGTTTGCAATCAGATAACTTGAATGCGATGTTGGCAAGGAGTGCAAAAAGCAAAAGAGATGAAGAAACTTTGAGCGGAGTTAGTGTGGAAATAGCTTTTTAGTGCTGCCCCAATCGTGCATTCTAATGCTGTGACACAGAGTAGGCACACACTTGCTCCTGCAGCACGATTCATACCATTATCCTCTCTCTTCAGAACTACAAGTTGTTGTTAATGAAGATCACTGAGAAATTTAAGGTGCCTTGGAAGTCTGCATATTGATTATACTGCTGTATGGAAGTGATCAATTCAAACAACTTTGATAGCAGAGATTGACACTTGTGTATGGGGGTTTTGTTTGGTTTGGTTTTTTTTAATACAGCACATCTCAGGATGGACAGTACATGTTTTGATCGATACCAGATAATCCTGTTAGGGCTAATTGAAGAATGTGGTGCTATAGCTCATTTAGGAAGAGCACAAAAGCTCCTCAGTGCCACTACTGTGATCTGCTGTAGGAGATGGATGTTCGTAGCGCTCTAGATGCTGGGAGGTGGGCCTGTCGATGCTGTGTTCTCTAGGGCCACACCCGTTGCTTCTGGGGATTTTCCTAAGTGTTCCCAGAGCTATCATGGGGCCTGTGGAGCCGTATTTTTTTATCTTGGGGGCTTTTCCAGGGACTCTGAGGTTGTGCTGGCATCTCTGGTGTACTCCTCAGTTCTTTGAGGGCCATTCGGTTACTCAGGTTATCTGGGGCTTCTTCCCTGTGTAAGGGAATCTGGAATTTTTGGGTGGGAAGGGTATCTGCGCTGTTGTCTGTAGCACAGGAGGTCTTCTGGGCTATCCAGTGCAAGAGAGGCACGGACATACTGGAGAGAGTCCAGTGAAGGGCCACCAAGGTGACGAAGGGACTGGAGCGTCTCTCACATGAGAAAAGCCTGAGAGAGCTGGGACTGTTCAGCCTGGAGAGAAGGTGGCTTGGGGCAGGGGGAGGGGATATCTTATCGATGCATGTAAATACCTGAAGGGAAGGTGCGAAGAAGATGGAGCCAGGCACTTTTCAGTGGTGCCCAGTGACAGGAGAAGAGGCAATGGGCACAAACTGAAACACAGGAAGTTCCCTCTGAACATCAGGAAGCCCTTTTCAGTGTGTGGGTGACGGAGCGCTGGCACGGGTTGCCCAGAGAGATTGTGGAGTCTCCCACCTTGGAGATACTCAGAAGTCATCTGAACATGGTCCTGGGCAGCTGGCTGTAGGTGGCCATGCTTGAGCAGGTTGGGGTTGGACCAGATGACCTACAGACGTCCCTTCCCACCTGTGGTGGCTTGACCCTGGTGTATGCCAGGTGCCCACCAAAGCCGCTCTATCACTCCCCTCTTCAGCTGGAGAGGAGAGAGAAAATAAAATGAAAGTCTTGTGGGATGCGATAAGGACGGGGGGAGATCATTCACCAATTACCATCACGGGCAAAACAGACTTGACTCAGGGAAATTAGTTTAATTTCTTGCCAATCAAATTAGAGTAGGGTAATGAGAAATAAAAAGTAAATGAAACACCTTCCCCCCACCCCTCCTTTCCGGGCTTAACTTTACTCCTGAATTCTCTATCTCCTCCCTGCCAGCGGCACAGGGGGATGGGGAATGGGGGTTGCGGTCAGTTCATCACACATCGTCTCTGCCGTTCCTTCCTCCTTGAGGGGAGGACTCCTCACACTCTTCCCCTGCTGCAGTGTGGGGTCCCTCCCATGGGAGACAGTCCTCCATGAACTTCTCCAACGTGGGTCCTTCCCACGGGTTACAGTTCTTCATTAACTGCTCCAGCATGGGTCCCTTCCATGGGGTGCAGTCCTTCAGGAACAGACTGCTCCAGCGTGGGTCCCCCACAGGGTCACAAGTCCTGCCAGCAACCCTGCTCCGGCATGGGCTCCTCTCTCTCCAGGGGTTCACAGGTCCTGCCAGGAGCCTTCTCCAGCGTGGGCTTCCCACGGGGTCACAGCCTCCTTCAGGCATCCACCTGCTCCAGTGTGGGGTCTTCCACGGGCTGCAGGTGGATAGCTGCTCCACTGTTAACCTCCGTGGGCTGCAGGGGGACAGCCTGCCTCACCGTGGTCTTCACCACAGGCTGCAGGGGAATCTGCTCTGGCGCCTGGAGCACCTCCTCCCCCTAATTCTTCACTGACCTTGATGTCTGCAGAGTCGTTCCTCTCACATATTCTCACTCCTTTCTCTGGTTGCAAATGCCCAGGGGTTTTTTTCCCCCTTCGCAAATACATTATCACAGAGGTTCTAGCACCGCTGCTGATGGGCTCGGCCTTGGCCGGCAGGAGGTCTGTCTTGGAGCCAGCTGGCATTGGCTCTGTCAGACATAGGGAAAGCTTCTAGCAGCTTCTCACAGAAGCCACCCCTGTAGCCTCCCCGCTCCCAAAACCTTGCCATGCAAACCCAATACACCACCTCAACCATTCTGCAATTCTGGAGTCACTACTGTGACATCCAGGGCCCTTAGCTACCACAGGCATGAGACACTTGCCCCAGAGTGCCTGATGCTTTACTCCAGTCACAGTGCTTGTGAAGAAGAGGAGCATGTAATTTTGCACTTATCAGGGCTTTTAGGGCTCAGTGGTCATGTTGGGGCAGCGTGATGGTGTGCTTCCCATGCCTCTCCCCGCAAACCTGACCTTTATCTCCTGCAACCCTGCTCAGGCGATAACCACCAGTGGTGGTCCTAATGGATGCATCTGGCTCAAAGTGGATTCGGGAGACAGGTAGCAACACAATAGCCAAGGGCTAATTTGAGCAATGCACTCACAGTGCTGGTCAATGTCTGACTCAAGCCAAATCTGTGGTTGGTATGCAAATATGACTATGAGTCAATCATCTTACCTCTATAAATAGTGAGCAGCCCAAGAGCCCTTTGAGCTCCCCCGCACGGCAGTGGACTGCGCGACAGGATCACCCCTTGAATAGGGACTCCTCTCAAGGTTACGCCTGCCACAGAGAGCCCTTACTCCTCAAGACTGAGAGATTCCTTGCCACAACAGATCCTCGGTAAGTGACTAATAGCTTGCTAAACTCTAAGTTTTGTTAAGATGATATCTTAGATTGATTGTGCACATATAATCCTTTAGACATAAACTGTTGGCCAAGTCCGGGACTAAGTTTGGATCCAGCCACGCCTAGACTACTCTAAGGGGAGGAGTTTAGAACGCACGGGCATCCTCTCTGAACCTTGTGAGTCAACGGGAAGGTCTCCCTAACAGTTTTGCCTGACCCTGTCCTCTATGCAGTAAATAATCAAGTGTACCTTGCCATCGAATCTTGTTAAACTACTGTCACATTTACTATCAAACTTTGTTAAATCGCTGTTTTAGAGCAATAAACATATTGCTGCTTCTCTCTGATGAGTGAAGTGCATCACTCCATCTGTGGTAGGCAGGGTTGATTGGCTGGGGGGTTTGAAGGGACAGTTTGAGAGGGCATCTGAAATGCCCTTGCAGGGTGGAGTGAGGCAAAGGTTACAGTTGGCGGGGAGGGGGAACTGCCCTGGTTGGGGTGCTGTGTGCACATGGGTGCCAGTACTTCGGCTGCTGTGTGTGGCTGTCAGTGTTGCAGGAGCCATGGGGGTGATGGACTTCACTGTGCCTCCCCCAGAAAGCTCTGGCTGACAAAGTTATGCCGCAACAGAGACTGCAGCCTACAGCACCACTGGATGCTGATAATGACTAGCACAGCCCTTGTGCTGTACTGTCATTTTCCCTGCTGCTTGCAATGGATCTGCAATGGCCTTACAGATCCCAAATATCCCTAAAGCCTGCCACAGACCCCTCAGATGCTGCCCCAAAGCTGCCAGCAGCCCCCAAACTCTCCCAACCCTTCCTCAAAGCTCCTACTGACCCCCAAACACTCCTCAAAGATCCCCCTAAGCCACTCTTTCTGTTCCTCTGTCTGTCTCCCCCTTTTTGTGCACCCCAGGGCTTCTCCCTTTTTCTTCGGCAAGCTGCTCTCAGGAGCCAGGGCACACTCTGCTGCCCTGATAGCCCCAGCTGTCCTTGGTGGGGCTGATGGTGATGGTTCCTGTTCCTGACCAGCTATAGCTGTGTGTTGGGAGGCTGGGGACAGAAAGCCCCAGGTGCAGCCAGTGGGGCTAACAGCAATGGCCCTCCTACATCCCACACGCTGTAGTTGAGCAGGGGCTGTGCAGCCTGGAGTGGCTGTGCTAGGGTCTGTTTGGGATAACGGAGCCACTGCCAAGCATTGCCTGCTGGGACCAGGACTGTGACCACAGCCGCAGAAACGGTGAGCAGGGACCAGGGGGTCCTGCCACTAGGAACATCCTGGACAACGTGAAACAAACGGTGGGGAGGCCAGCACGCTGGGATAGGGGGAGCTGCGCTGGGGCTGTGAGGGGTTGCTGGGGTGAGGGGTAGCCTGGAGGCATGAAAAGGGGAGAGTGGTCCACCAGAGCAATGGATCGTGGCTTACCGGTGACCGACCCCGGTTCAGCTCCTACTCTATTCCAGACACCCCTTCCCCACAGCTCTCTGGTACTGCCCTGCGCCTCCGGCATGGTCCCGAGCTGCCCCAGACCACTGCTCCACGACCTTCCCCTAGGACTGCCGTGACCTCCCCCTTCGCACGGCTCCAACTTGACCCAGGTCCCTCCTAGCACTACACCGACCCCTCAGGGAGCTCGCACCGCCCCCATCCAGGAGACCCCCTCCGCTTTCCACAACCGTGTCCCCGGTGTGCCGACCACCCCTACGGGGCGGTAAGAGACAAGGGCCATATAGCACTTCCCTCATCTTTTTTTACAGATGAACTGCCACGGCTGCGAGCCCATGGTAAAGACAAGAGAAAATGTTGATCAACCAAGGTGATGAACACAAGGTATTTCTGCCTTCCAAGAGGAAAAGCACTGTTTCCTTTGGCATGGAAGGCGGCTCCTCTGGCCTCGGGGTTCGCGTCGGGGGGCTGTAATGCCTGGGAACCGGGGGGTGACTTGGCGCCGGGAGGAAGAATCACCCTGTGGGAAACCAACATCACCTTCCCCTCCTGCGGCTCCCCGTACTCGTTGCCCTCGTCTCATCTTCACCCTGGCCTACCTCACTACGGCACAGCCACGTACACAGGGCAGCCTGGCCCCGCGGCTCCCCGGGGGTGCCCGTGGCCGCGGATACCGTGTGTGCGCGCGCCGGCGAAGGTTTGGGGAGGCGGCAGCGGGATGGGACTGCCGGCGGGACTGGGGCAACCCCCTGCCCCGGGGCTCCGCACTCGCACCCAGCTCTCCTCGGTTCGGGATGGGACGGGGCCGGACACGCCAAGAGAGCCCCGGGACGGCTCCTCACAGCCGGGCGAAGAGCAGCACTCGGCCCCAGCGGGCCTGCGGGGCTCCGGCACCGAGCGGCAGAGCGGGCACCGCCGATAGCCCGAGCGGAGCCGGCTCGGCTCAGAGCTGGCGAGAGCTGCCAGAGCGAAAAGGGACGAGAACCGCCTTAGAGCCTCCGTCAGGAGGAAGATCGACTCTGGTACCGGGGAGTGGGCGGAAACGCTGCTGTCCTGGCCCGGGCGGCGCTTAAATAGCGGAGGGG
>VYZW01043323.1:45901-69161 GCA_013401315.1 Balaeniceps rex | reverse complement strand
GCATTAGGGCTATCTTCAGCAAGCTGATTAACCCTGTGCATAACTTAAGCCGCTAAACTAATTGCATTGAAGCCACAAGAGCAGTTCACACTCTTTCCACCTAGCAACTTATGTGCCTTGCTGGGCTGAGGATAGTCTGTACAATAGGTCTTTCTTTCCTTTTGAAAGCTGGTCTATATTTTGCTATCAGCCATCAAGTAACGCTGAGCCTGTAACGTCCCGATTGCTGTGTACATTTGGGTACAACATAAATGCAGCAATATACATAAGTGTATTTCAGATGCACATGAGCATTACACATGTGCTTTCAAAATTCTTTGTTTTCACAAAGATTGAGAATTCTTTGGATTCAAATATTAATTATGGACTTCAGTGAACAAAGAAAATATCCTGAATACCTACGTTTAGAGATCGGAAACTACTTCTTCTGAAGACAAAGTTGTTTTTCCCCTACTTCCTTCTAGCAAAACAGAGAATAGCCCTTTTCAACATCTTAAAGCAAACCATTTCTGAGCATTTTAAATAACTTAACACAAGCAAGCTCATCTCTGGCAGTATAATCCCAACAGACATGAGTTCTGCTCAGTGAACTGTAAAAGACTTGTCAACATTTTTATTTTATAAACAGTCTTTCAGAACTTGAAAATTCTCCAGTTGATCCAAATTTCCTAAGCAAATGTTAGTTTAACCCACAGCCTTGGTCCCAACACCAGTCAATTTTCAGATCATGAAATCCCCTCCTTCCTTTAGCTCAATGATTAGTTTTTATGGTAGATATTACTGTTCAGGAGAGTTAGACAGAACACCTGAACATGTTTTTCCTTGAATACTGGTTTATTTGTTGGGGTTTTTTTTGGGGGGGTTCCCCACACATACATTTTTTACATCATAATCACATACTAGAGTGCAAGTTTCTGAATAGCATGAAAGAAAACTTTGTCTGCCAATACAGTACTTTTCTTTCTCTTTATTCATCACTTTCAAGTGATTAAAGGAATAGGACAGCCTAGTGCAATGATGGACATCAGCCAAGCAGTGCAAGTCACACTTCCAGATTTAAAAGAACCTACTGGACATCCTGGCATGTGTTAAGAAGCACAAATTCTTCAAAAACCAAAACATAATGTCTGTCAGCTCCATGGTGCCAATCAATGGCCCAGGTTTGCCTTTCCTATGTGAAAAGCACAGGGACTTTCCTACTGTTAACCCAAGGTGTGTCAAGTCTCCACCTCCAACTTTGGCTCTGTTCCCAACAGCCCCTTGGCACCATCAGCACGGGCCCACTGCAGCTGCACTGCTAGAAAAGCCACCAGCCAAGACTGTCTCATATTTCCATGGAATTCCGCAGGAAAAAAAAAACACAGTCTTCATGTTTCCAATTACACCTTTCCAGCTTTCCCACTGTTAACAACCACACTGGCTTTCTCCCACACCAGCCCACCCTGGCTCTGCGCGGTTTTCCCTCTGCACACCAGAGGAAGTAATGAGTGCTGCACAAGCTCTCCTGCATGATATGTGTAACAGGAATGATTCTGCTCACAAATAAACCTTTTTTCACCAGTGTCAGAGCAGAGGCAAGATTTTCCCCACCTAATTCAGTGTCACTGGTCAACATTATTTCCCTACAAAAATCAGATCTCAGGTATGGAAGAACAAATATCGTTTCAGGCCTCAGAGGATCCCAAATCTGAGCAAGTCAAATTAACATCATCCTTCTGAAGACCCAGCAGGGCTTGAAGTTCTGGTGCCAGAAGCAGTAGAGAATACCCAGGAGTGCTTTCCAGCTACTGTTCTACATCATACTTTACCACATAGCTGACTGCTTCTGTGTGTGCTACAGCAAAGCAGATGGACATAAATAAAATACTGGTACTTTATTCAGTAAGGATTTGAAACTAGAGAGAGCACTACACCTAACAATCTAAACACTGAAAGAAATAACCTTATGCCATGATATTAGGCATTATGCAGGCCTAGGACAAGTTATACACAAGTGAGTTGAAATAGGATCATATCCCATAAGCATAATGAGATTCCTTATTCCAGAGGTACAGTACCTTCTAAATATAACCCAGTACTTTAGAATACATGCCTGACTGGAAATTAAAATATAAGAGAGAAAAGGAAATGAATAAATGAATGATGAAGGAAGGAAAGGGGGAGCAAGGGGGGAAGAATCAGTGCCAAAGAAGATATTCAAATTGAAAAAGATCAGAAAGATATTCATAGCAACTGCACACTAAAACCCAAATTAAGTATTTGCCAGTAGTGTGAGAAACTAAGAACTAGCTTGAAGAACACTCCTAAAAACTTTACTAGAGCCAATATCCCTAACACTACTACTGCATTGTAAAACCTAGGCATTCCACAGGCCTAAAGGGAGCCACCACTGCCAGCTGAAGGTTGACCAAATTTAAAGAAAATGAAGAAAAAGGACCCAAGGTGAAAGGCTAATCCTTCAACAGCACTGTTAGCAAAGCAATAAAAGCAACACAAGCCTGATATTTGCAGAAGTGTGGAAAAACAACTGAAGATATAAGTAAGTTCTTCAGTCTTCCTTATTTCATCTCTCCCTCCTTCACCAGCTATTAATTTTTTTCACCAAGTTGTCTCTTTCACCTTCTCTGGTTTACCTTTATTTTAAGATGAAAACTTTACTTTCCCCACCCCTTGGGCTAGCAAAATTTTATGAAGTCCTTTTCTCCCTTCGCATGATATGCACACCCAACACAATTTTAATAGTTCTTTGAAAAGAAACCAATATGATGCAGGAGTGCATGAACTATATAACTTCTACCCCAAGTAGAGATCAGGCCCTAAGACAGGTGGGTCAATATCCTTTAGGCACTTCACTATGGCTAGTAAAGTTAAGAGCAAGTGCTCATATATTTTAACTACAGGAACCAAAAGGAGCAAAAACCCTTAAGAAAGGTACAGAAACCTTTCTCAGCAAGGCAGACATGACATGGTTTCACAGCCAGCCAGCAACATCATACAAGCAATCTGCCTGTATATTCTTTTCTTATAGTAAGGACGAAGCAGCTTAGCCTTCAAGAGCTAGGGCACACTAGCTTACACCCACTGCTGGGGGGTGCCAGCACAGACAATAGCTGCAGTGCACCAATACACACCCTAAATCCAAACCCACTGTCCTTTCCCCCTTTGTGCATATGCCCACAGCCTGGGGCAGCTCCTGGAGGGAAAGTTCCCTCACCCATAGGAGAGCTCACATTTATATGCAACACACCAAGCAGAGGCTTCCAGCTGGCAGAGTAGGGAAAGTGGTGTTGCGCTCTTACCGTTTCATGGTCCAGGCACGTTTGCCTCATGGTACTCTGACAGCCCTGCTGCAGCTGTTGATTTGAGAAGTGACTGGAGCACCTTTTCTGATGGAAGCTAATGTGAAGTGGGTGCTTGAGACAAGTACTGTAGTTTCTGCTGAATGAANAAAAAAAAAAAAAAAAAAAAAAAATCACCATTCTGTTTCTTGCAGGGATTTGTCTGCAAACACTGAGACCCTGATATTTACAGGCCTGAGCACCAGTAATGGAGAATCTGCCATGGACCCTCAAACTCCCTAAATTTGGCTCAGAACAAACATCCTCCCCCTCCGCGCAAGCCCCCCATATGCCACCATCTGGCAGGGTTTCACGCTGACCTGGTTCATTGGAGAATGCAATGGTCTATCCCTAAACCGAAATTTTAAAGCGCTGGAAGAGGATTTCAGTATACAGGCAGGAACATCAAGACAGTTTCCCTGACTCTTAGTGTAGTTCAGGTGCTCTGGGAGGATAACTATAAACCGCCTTTGCCAACAATTAACTTTCACTTCAAAAAACACATAAGGAGCACTATTTGCAACCAAAGGCAAGTACTCCAGCTAAACTTCCCAAGGAATAACACTCTGTCATGGTTTAACCCCAGCCAGCAACTCAGCACCACACAGCCACTTGCTCACTCCTCCCTGGTGGGATGGGGGAGAGAATCAGAAGAGCAAAAGTGAGAAAACTCATGGATTGAAATAAAGACAGTTTAATAGGTAAAGCAAAAGCCATGCACACAAGCAAAGCAAAACAAGGAATTCATTCACTACTTCCCATAGGCAGGCAGGTGTTCAGCCATCTCCACGAAAGCAGGGCTCCATCACGTGTTAACGGTTACCTGGGAAGACAAACGCCATCACTCCAAACATCCCCCCCTTCCTCCCCCAGCTTTATATGCTGAGCATGACATTATATGGTATGGAATATCCCTTTGGTCAGTTGGGGTCAGCTGTCCCCTCCGTGTCCCCTCCCAGCTTCTTGTGCATCCCCAGCCCACTCGCTGGTGGGGTGGAGTGAGAAGCAGAAAAGGCCTTGACCCTGCGTAAGCACTGCTCAGCAATAATGAAAACATCTCTGTATTATCAACACTGTTTTGAGCACAAATCCAAAACATAGCCCCATACTAGCTACTATGAAGAATATTAACTCTAACCTAACAAAAACCAGCACATGCTCTTACGGCTATTTTACAGTTTTCACCTTCGGTACATACAACTATAAAGTCTTTTGGAATACTCCTTTATGCTCATGCAACATCCACAGTGAACAAATGGTGACACACTTAGTGTGTACCATTAATATACACTCCAAAACACCATTTGAAAGCATTTGCATGAACAAAGTAATAATAATAATATACTTTTAAGTTGGTTTTACTTCCCACCCTAATCAGAAGTCTGAGGAAAACCGGTTTATTCCACAGACACTTGGCACCATTTTCTGAAACTGGTTAACAAGATTTATTAAAGAAAACCAGAAACAGATTCACTGGTGCCCTTAAAAAGAGCCACAGCTCATCACTGATTTAATGTGGCTCTTCAAAAGATTTAGAAATGATTCTATCATGAGTATTATTTGAATGACCTCAGAACACTTTCATTAGGTGCTTTTCGGGGCAGGGGTGGGGGGGGTGAAGAATTTCAACTCAGCATGCAATAGGAGTAAGGAAGACCGCTGCAGAAATCAATTCTGTCCTTAGGGCTTTCCAGATGATTTCTAGACCTGACAATGACTTCTGGTTACTTAGAAAGTTATTTCAGTATCCCTCAATCTGCTGCACTAACCACCATGCTAAGTGGGTGACCTGAGCCAGCAAACAGTCCATGCAATTGCACTGCTCCAGCCTCAATGATTGGGGCAGGGGAGATCCAGATGCTGTCAGCAGCGCACAGCCTCCCCTTCGCCACTCTGCCCTTCATTTCCTACAGGAACCTGATCAAGGATAGGTTGGAGCTGCATATAATAACCCCCAGTTCTTCTTCACTACTAAATTCATTTTTTAGAAGTCCAAGGTTGTCTAAAGATCTGCTTCATGTTAAACTGAGCTGAGATTTTTAAAAGTGAGTCTAAACTTAAGCTCCTAAAATTCATGGGCGCCTAATTAATGTAATTTTTGGAAGTGATGAATACCCAGAAGCTCACACTGAAACGTATTGCAGCCTTAAAGTCGCACTGAAATTAGCCCACAGGAAGTGCCAAAACACTCACTGCTCCTAACGAGGCTTGTAAGACAAAAGTGCAGCATATAATGCACCTTACCCTGATCAGCACAATAAGCTCCCTGCTCCAAGAATGAAACTGATTTCCATCACAGCATGGCTAAGCTGCTGTGTAAGGAATAATTTGGAGACCTAAACAGTATTGACCCCCTTCAGGCCATTGCTGCTGGGGGGTTGTTTTTTTGGGGGGGTTGGTTTTTGTTTTGGTTTTTTGCTTTCTCTTTTTTGAAATTGAGGCTACCCAGGGAGGACCAGGCTAAGACCTGGGCAAGTGTGAAGAGTGGTGACCTCATCTTTTGTTCAGCCTCTCAGCCTCCCAGCCAAGGCAATGTGGAGCAGTCTGCATGACTTCTCAGGAGAGCCAGGACTTGTGTGAAAGCCCAGTGTGTGTTGCAGCATATTTTTCCATGGCTGCTCCAGCATACGCCTTCTGTACAATTTGGTCTCTTGCTCCTAACAGCCTTAGTTGATGGGGATTTTCTCAGAAACTTCCTGTACAGAAAGGTATCACTTCAGGACGCAGTAGTGCAAGGCTAGAGATGTAGTTGTTAGAGCTAAGCGATGCCTGAAGCTCTTGGATTCTTTGTGGTTTTAACATCCAGGATTTACTCATGTTGAGAGCCCTGGTTGGGACTCAGTTTATTTAGACTAAGCTTTCACCATCTGTTCTTGAAATTCTGAAAATATGAAGAGAATATACTCCACAAGCAGCTACAAACACAGATGAGCTCTGCAATTTATATTGGGATATTTATATTGGGATATAGAAAACAGTTTATAAGATCTATGAGGTTTCTCCTTCAGGGGTAAATTGAAGATTGAAGCTCTAATGTTTTAATTTTGCACCACAGTGAAACAATTCTCTGGTTAACATGAATTTGCCATCACACAGCTCTGCAGTATTAAGTGGAGGCCCAAACTCTTTGAAACTAAGAAGGTTTATACGAGTTTCTAATTAAAGATAAACTGGCCAACTTCACTAATACATCACCTACCTTCACACAGGTGAGGTGTGAAACAAAGAGGTTAATTTCTAGATTATACAAATATCTCCAAATAATTAGCAAGTTAAGCTACAGCTACAATATAATTTAAACAGTTGCAAGCCATAGCCACATGAAGAAAATGTGTGAATATCTACCTCCCTGAAACTATAGCTCCCAGCCCTTATTCCTGACTTTTTGGCCCATTTCCACCTACTTGACAAATCATGCCTTAACAAACTCTGCCCCAGTTTCCCAGACATTACAGGTACCAGTTGCCTGTAAGTGTGCTGGAGATAAGGCATTGGAGCTTCCCCAGAGCAGGCTTCTGTGAAGGTCTCTGAAGGTCTCTCCAAAGGATGACCTGCTCCACCAGCTCCTAAGGGTGCAGGAGCCTGGCCAGACCCTGCCCACACCTTCATGGACAACGGCCATCCCAGGCAGACAAGAAACACACTCTTCCTGCTCTTTGCCCAGAGGGACTCATATTTCCACATTTTCCTCCAAGGTAAACTGGCTTGACAAGAAGCCACCACTGAAGATTGGAGAAACAAATCGCTTACTCCCAGCACTTATCCCCAGTGCCTGTCACAGTGTTATGCTGATGTTTCCCTGCAGATGCTAAACTGTCCTCCTGCACTGGCCCAGTCTCCTTCCTGGTGTCTTCAGAAGCAGCAGATCTGCCTCAAAACCTTCAAAAAATGCTGTATGCATTTGAAGGTCAGCAAGCATCACCCCTTTGAAGGCAGCCATAAACCCTCTTGCCCTCAGAATCAGTCATACTTTTTTTCCCCTCTGTATATAAAATATTCTTTCTGTCTCAACAATGCAGACAACTGGCAAAGCCAGTGAAAGAGTTCATAGGACAAAGTCAGAGTCCTCTGGTCTGACATTCATTGATGGTCCATTTTCTGCACCTTATTATTTCCCCTTGGACAGTCTTTACCTTTGCTGTTCCACTGCAGTGCCATCCATAAGCTACAGAATTCAGAGCAACTCAGGCATAGTGAAATTAGCTCTCATTGTTGCAGGGAACTTGCTGTAGAACTGATCAAAAATACTGCTCAGATGATTTGCAATAAAAAAAGCACCTTTACATCAAAATCAAACATTGCACAATACTGTGCTGATTTCACTAAAAGCTTCATGGAACAGAAGTCAGTATTAATCATTTTGATTGTTGCTTCGTTTTGGTTAAAATTTTGCACATTTATATCCTTACTGCATTAAATATTAGTGTAGAGGGATATTATTTGACATTGTATACTATACCCAAATTCAAAAGTAAATTTTAAAAGATGAAAGTTATGAAACAATACTAGTTCAGGTCCTCATAAGAAATTTCACATTTTCATTCTCGTTCAGAAGGGATAAAAGATTTCAGATACAAGGATTCTCTGTCCCCCCCCAGGATTAGCCATTATAAAAACACCAACACGTCTCCTTGAACCTTGGCTAACAGAGTCTTTTTAGGCTGCTTGCAGGCCTAGAGCCCAAGCCCTGTGGCCAACAGCCCCACCAGAGACGCAGGACACACACAGGGCTTCCCAGATAAGAAAGGAGAAGTATCTCTCTGCTCCAGCAGTGACAGGGTAGTAAAGAATGTCGTTTATCACATGAACTCCAGCAGCCTCAAACCAGCTCACTTCCCCTTTGCCGGTTCCCTGTCAGCTTCACCCGAATAAGCTCCATCCCACAACAATCATCTTTTTCCATGACAAGGCCTCAAAACCCCCAGAGGTTTAAATGGGAACATGACAACAAAGTCAGGAAACTCACGCTACTTAAAGGAAGGACAACTGTCTATTAATATGTTCATAGGCAAAAGCATCTGTTAAACTGGAGTTAAGCCTGAAATTAAGATTATGTTAAAAAAAGAATGTATGAATACAAAAACGAGAAATTTCTTGCATAAGTCATTCAGTATGAATTAAACACCCAGCTGCACATAGCTGGCGGATTTCTGTTAAAAAATAAAATCATAAGTCATTCATATAAGCTGTCCATTTGGCAAACACATTTATTTCATCCCCTTACAGAGAAAAGGGAGACATTTTCAAGTATCACGTCTCTTTATGTCAAAAGGAAATCTATACAATAGGAATCACTCTCAAAGGGAAACCCATACAATAGGAATCATTGTCAAAAGGAAACCTATACAATAGGAATCATACATTTGGAAGAATTTGGCAAGTTCCCCAGGTTTGCAAAGTTGGGGTTTTGGGGGTTTTTTGGTTTGGTGTTTTGTTTAAGAAAAGTTCCAGGAAAAAATAATGCATACAAGAAAGTTTATACAGAAAGGAAAAAAAAAGATTTTAAGAGACAAAGTATATGAATCCTTTCCCTGGTAAAATCTCTTCTCCTAGTATAAAATCTGGCCTTCTACTTTTAGAAGAAAATGCTTTAATTCTCTTCAGAAGTTTTTCCCTTGGACTTTTCTCAATTTGATAACATGATTCCAAACTAAAAATTTAGTTTCAAACCAAACAGTGGAATAATTGCCTTTTTCCATAAAATCTAATTCTGTTATTGCTCAAGAAAAAGCTCAGAGGGTAAAAGTAACTGAGAAGTATCAATTTTCCATTTTTATGCAAATTTTTTTTCCATTTTAAATTAGAACAATTAGGAAATTTTGAAACTTGAAATGGCATTCACTTTCAGGGAGGCAAGAGGAGTTAACACAGACATTTCTAACACTCAGAGGAGAGGAGGCCCTGGCCACGGAGAGGCTCCCACCAGCACTGGGTCCTGGGTGCTGGAGGAGGGGAAGGAGCAGCAGCGCTTGCAGACTGCAGCTCTGCCTGCCCAGCATGTCAGCAGTGGGAAACCCACCCGCCTGCCACCAGGGCTGGGCCACCCAGGACCTAGGCAGCTATCTCCCACAGGCCTCCCACCTTTATTTCCAGTGTTGACAAGACAGATATTGCTAGCAATGTTCATAATTGCCCTGTGATACATAAGCTTTAATCATCCTTTTTCTCAGATGCAAGCAAAGTGGTTCCCTTAGGAGACAGTGTGATCTTAATTTCAGATCTACCTGCTGAAATCTTGATCTGTGCATGAGTCCAGCTGCAGGTTAGTCGTCATGTGCGAAAAAGCTTAATCCTAACTGAGAAGTTAGTCCCAGCACACAGTGTTCTTGTGCTAAGAAAGGGGCTGGCCACGCGTAGTGGCAATTGCCCTGTAAATGCTTCCCTTTTCGTGGGGCTGCTTCTCCCTGTCTTGCATCAGTGGCTTGAATTCAAATACCTAAAGTAGGTTTTACAGCAATCTGAAGAGCTGAACGGCGCATACTTCTGGACAGTGCAGCCAATTTCTCTAATGCACTGCCAGGACTATTGGTTTTTCCGAGAGAATAAATCCTTCTAAGTAGGAACCTGGTTTGCACTTTACTTTTTTTTTTTTTTTTGAAGGAGGGGGACCAGTTTGACTTCAGGAATTTAAAAACTCAGAAGGCAAATATCAAATAATTTTGCTGATCTTTGAACTTAAAGGGAATACCATCAAAAATATCCTGTCTGCCTTTCGTCTTAAAGCACCACCTCCCTTTGCATCTGGAATAAACAGAGCCTCCTTTTCACTTTATTTTGGGGAATGTAGCTTCAAAAGTTTACCAGGACAGGCATCCCAGCCACATGCCACTGTGAATGCGTCTGGCCTCCTTGCCAGTGCTGCCAAGCAACCCCACCATGGGGAAGGCTGCACCTGCCCTTAGCTGAACCCAATCACGCTGCGGGGCAGGGTGGCAAAGCTGGGAGAGAGCCTTTGGAGTCATCTTTTCTGCTGAACCAGGAGGACAAGGGACTTGAAGGCACTGTTGGTACACAGCTGAGAAGTTAGTAAAAGCAGTTAAAGGAGAACATTTCTGAGACAGGGTTTATTCACTGGTATTATTCACGGGGTGGGGCAGAATGAGGAGCAGGTCACTAATGGTCTTGAATTGCCTCCTGAATGGGATAATATCCACCGTTGGGGGTTTGGGGGGAGGGTGATGGGTGTGTTTTTTGGTTTTGTGTGTTTTTTTTTTTTAATTCTCTCCTATCCCCCCACCCCACTCAAAAAATTAATGAAGGAAATTCACAACTTGAATTCATCTAGTCTTATTTCAACGAAGCATCAAATTGTGTTTCCTGGAAGCAATTATGTGCAAATCAACAACCATTAGGTAACTGAAGGGTCCCATTTACTCCAACAAAAATGTGTTGCTTTGCCCCTGTTGTATGACAAGCTGCAGACAGAGTGGCGAGTCTGTGTTCAGACAGATAGGCATTACAGTGGGTTTACATTAGGACTAGCAGAGAGCTGAGACTGAACACTGCAAATAAAAGCTGATGGATCTGGTGGGAGCAGATTGCATCAGGGGCTGCTTCTTACTCCTCTCGCAGAAACCCTGCACACAAGATTACAGTCACACTTCGGGCAGAACAGGCCCTGCACTACCAGTCCCAGGAGAGGCCAGTCCCTACCCCAGGAACCGAGACCTAAATAGTCTCTACCCCAGGTTTGAAAAGGTTGGGAATCACAGTTTGAGTCTCCTAATGCAACTCTGGTTTTGACTATTTCCCTCATCTCTATAGCCTTGTTTCTGCCACAAGGCAATGCTCCTAATCACCAGTCTAAGACTCCAGATCTCCTCTAGGTACTTCAGCTTTCCCGTGCTAAAGGGGAATATACTAACATTAAAAATCAAAACAAATTATTTCACAACTAGTCAATACCTTTGTAGGCTGTTACTTAAACCTGAAGCCATCGATGCCTACGTATGCCCGTAGCTTGGAAAGCACTGCATTGCTCATGCTGGGGAGCACTGCGATGACCCACGTCTCTGTTGCGCACGCCAGCACTGAGCATGAGGCACATAAATAAAGTGACAACTTCAGTCTCACTGAACATGCAGGTCTCAGACCTTCAGGCCATCTCCAGCTACCTCCCAGCTACTGCCAGGACCAGCGGCTACACAGCTCACCGTTTCAGCTTTTCCACTTTTAAAAGAGCCAGTTTTTGGCATGCTCTGCTGCTGCCTCAGAATGTGCCAATGGCACATAGGCTCCATTGAAAGACAGTATTTCATGATATAATGCCTAAATTTTTCTCCCCTTAATCTCAATCTGTTGCTCCCAGCATGTTGCTCCTCGTTATGAAAATGAAGCCTCTTTCTTCTTGGCATTTACACCCTTCAGAAACTTGAAGACTTTAATGTTCTAGCAGAAAATGAGTTTACTTTTTCTGCTTTTTTAAATGGCCTGAGCCAAGCTCACTTAAGCTAGGAAAGAGACTGGAGCATAAACCAAAGAATGCCTTTCTCTTTACTTCCACTTTTAAAACTGAAAATTTAAGCAGATAATTGGTACTTTTAGCCCTTAAGCATTCACAGGCCCGGATAAAGCAATGGACATAAATCTCATTTAGAACAACCTACATTTTTGTTCCTGAGAAGCTGACCCTCTGCATGAATACATTTATTACATTTTTTCAGAAAGAGGGCCAGGCATCTTTTCTGTCACAAGTAACCAAGAACTCATGATTACTGCTGATCTAAATGACAGACAGCACAGTGTCCCCTGGCCTCATGGTGCTACAGGACTGAGTCAGGGAGAACAGTGCCACTTACTGAATCAACAGAATTGCTTCACACAGTCATTTCGTGGAAGGTTCTTTGTCTGGGGAAGTCTAGTACTGCTTAGCTATAGCTGTTGCCAAAGAACCCAGAGCTGAAAGCACTATGAACTGTAAATAAAACAGGGAATAGCGCTACTATACGAGCTTTGCACTGTCTTTCCAACTGTTTCCCATTCCTGCCCCAGTGAAGAGATGCACTTAACCTGACTGAACATTTTCATTTGTTCAGCAAGGCTGCTGGCTGTTTCCACCCCCCCAGACAAAAGGCTGATTATTTCCTCTCATGTTAATGACTACTCCTATAGGCAGGTAGGCTGCCATCTATCTGTCTCATCACTGCCTTTCCTTTTCACGAAAAGAAAGATCCCTCCCTGTGGCACTGTGGGGAACATAGAGCCCTTTGCACCACCTGCAGTACCTGCCTAGCAAAAAAGGCCAGGGCTTTTGCTGCTCCGAATATCCCCTCCTGAGACCCACTATATTGTCAATTTATTTCACCAGCCTCAATAACGTCCCCTTTGTGAAGGTCTGAAAGACAAATCCATCCTTGGTGTAACACTACTGCCCTCAGTGGAGTTGTAGCAGAGTTGAATTTGGACCAAACTCTTCACTTTGGTTTACTTTAAAAGCTGCTTTGCCCATGTGTATAATTATTAGAGGCAGATTCCTTCTCTCCCAATATCAAACCACTTCTCTGTACCTGCTATTTCATCTTAACACAGCCATCTGAGTTATAGACATGCGTATGTGAAGCAGATCAATAGATATTCTCCCGACCCTGCCAGTATTAATTCAACATTAGACACATCTTTGCCACTTGCCTTTTTAATGTTTTTGTGTAGGAGGTAAGGGGATTGGCAAGTATTTTCATTTGTTTGGTGTCTTTGTTTATGATAGATGGAAAGCTTGCCAACAACACACCAAATGCTCTCAAATTAAAGTCAGTTCAGTGGTGTGATTAGATGAATTGTGACTGACTTCTAAACCCTTCACTTCTCAGCCATAAATCCCTCCTCCTCCCCAATCACCTGAAGTAATGACTAATGCCAGGTTCCCCTAGTTACACTGAAAAAGGGGAGAGTGCTTGCGGATTAGACAAGAAATTCTGCTGCCTCCAGCTTATTTTCAGGCTTTCATCCCCATCAAAATATTAAATATGATGAGAGAATCCATATTAACTATACTGCTCCTCTCCTTTTCATCCCTTGCTGTGTAAGTGCTGTACACAGCTCATTTTCCTTTCAGTTGATATTAACTGCCATTTCCCGACTGTTTCGCTGACATGTTCTCCATTCAGTTCCTGATTCATTTCTCGTAATCATCCACACATGCGGGCTTCCACTGCAATAGCCAGTATCCCCATTACAAAAAATAAACATATGGGTCCAGTCTCTTCTCCCTTTCACCATAACCATGCCAGCATATCTGTGGATTTTCACTCCTGATTTATATCAGCAAAAGACAACCAGAAGGTTTCATCCTGTCCAGCACTGGGCATGCCCAGCTCTCACTGAGGCATGAAAGTCAATAGCCTTCAAACACCAATTCTTATTAATGGTACAATTAGGTAGGCAAGACAAGAAACAGATTAAGCCTTCCTCACATCTTGAAGTGCAGTTAGCAAGATGAAGTAATACTTATATTGACCATGGGTTACTACAATACTAATAAGCTTGTCTTTTCTCACAAATATGAAGCCCAGTTCCCTTATGAACTGAAGAAACAATCATCCATCTTCATTTTTTTGCCAGCTGTAGGGGAATCACCACCTCCTCCTCGCACATTTCCTCTGAAAATGGTTCCATGGCACATTATACACAATTACTTTTCCTGAAGCTGGGCAGCTTTAAAGAGCAAGGCTACAAAAGTTAAGAAACTTCTCATGGAAGTTGCACAGCATATGTTTTATAGCACAATTTTCTCGGGGAATTCCCATTCCTACCATCCACCTCTCTGTTTCACCACCAGAACCTACAAAGGTAAAGCAGTTGCAGTCTTTCAGCAGGCCAGGGATAACAGCAAATGGTTTGCCTATGAAATACATCAACATTTCTCAGCCTCAGCCAGAGGAATTCTCAGAAACTAAGAACTCATTAAGCACAGGATATAATTAACTCTTTGCACACTGTAAACAGAGCTTGGTAACAGAAAACATTCCCTAAGAAAGAGCAAGGAGCAATCTCTTATCTAGTGAGGTTGCACAGAAAGGTTTGGACTACTGTTTGCAACAGAGCACCTTAGCCTGAGCATCACTAATCACAGAAGGCTTCATTAGTTTTCTCTCTATTTTCATTATGAACATAAGGTTAAGGACAGTTTGTTCCTTACAGTGTTTCCTTAAAGTAAAATGATCTTAGATACTAGACTGCAGGGGTTGGTTTGTCTTTTTGCAGCTGCTGTATGACAGATTATTCTAATCACAAACTCCTCTTCATAAAGAAAAAGGAAAGAAATCTGTGCAGTCTATATTTTATTCTTGTCCCCAGTACCAAGAATAGTGTTTCCTATAGGAATCTCTAACCAGTATGACATATTGTGGACAACACCCGTCATAAACACTGGCTAATATCTGTCAGAAAATGTTTCATCCTAGAGAGCACTATAGCTCTGAAAACCAAGGCATACACAAAAGCAGTTTTTCAGTGTGCCTGCCATTTGCAAGATAGCTGCTATCCAGTTGTTCAGGCACACGGTCCTGATTGGAGTCGGGCCATTTTCTTCCCCCAGCCCTTGGCAGCGTGCGAAGGGCAGCATTTTGAGGCGGGAGGACAGCATCCCTGCAAGCACACCCCGCTTGCCAGCCACAGTTGCTAGGGAACTTTGTCATGACAAAAGTGTCAAACAGAGCTGTTGTCACGGGGCTGCTGCTACCACGCTTCCAACCCAAAAGCCAAACCACTGCCCATATTGCGTGAAAATCCCCACTAGCTTTGACATCCTTCAGATTACATCAGGACCTCTCTATCCCCCATGGAGAAAGAGCCACTGCGTTATGAGGCAGATTATGTCAACTACAAATTAGTGTCTAACATCACAATAGAGCATCTTTGCATATGAGAGCACTGCATTGTTTGTTGGGTGTTGGTTTGTGGCATGTTGTGGTTTTTTTTAAAAAAAATTAAAATTGTATCTTCAGACAAGTCAAATCACACTGTTTTACAACTTTAAAAAAAAACTATGTCATATGTTAGATAAGAGCCTTATAAAGGATTAAAAATAACTACAGAATAACTGTGCACAGCACTCTAAATTCTGTATTACATTTATTGATAAAGGCATGCAACATGGATTTTCTGCTCAGTGAAGGGGGGAGGGAGGGTGTGGGTAGCAGCAGAAGAATCCCATTCTGTGTTTGGCACTTGCTGGAGAAAGAGCTACTGGATCCAACTGAGCCTCTGATCAAGCAGAAATCTGTAGATTGACAATCTGGTTATTAATTTTCCTTGCAAATGCAGCAGGTAATCATTTGGGGGGCGGGGAGGGGGAAGTGAGGGGGAAGTAGTAAAACAAACACTGCAACCATTCGACTTCCTCACCCATGGTTTCCATCCCTTTAACTGCAAATTGTACCAAATGCCAAATCAATTGTTCCATGACCTTGCACTAAGTGAAAGGGCAAAACAAGAATCTCTTAAAATGATAAAGGTAAGCTATCACAGCTTGTGAAAATAGTAATCAATAAACCACTTCCCATTTAACAGCCCTCCTTCTAACCAGATCAGGATTGAATGCACTCTGCCTACACACTATTCATTGGCAGGGCGGGGGGAACCCAACCAAAAACAAAACCAAACACAAAACACATTTGGGCCAGCTAAATACATGCAGGACACTGAATAATCCTTTTAACACCAAGATTCCAAAATAAAGTTAACAGTACACACCTTATATAGCCACAGAAGTTACAGACTAAGAACTTATGATCACCTCTATTCTCATGGCAAGAGCAGCATAATCCATTCTAATTCTGTGCCCCTTTCTCCTAAGTATCCCAAGTCTTATTTATTTTTAATCTTTATCTGCACTGAAAGGTCAGGAAAGAGGAAAGACTCTATTCACAGTTCTGACAGATATTGGGAAATTTGTTCCCACTATTTTCTGTCTATGACTAAGAACTACTATTCTGTGAGCTTAAGTTATTTGATTCTTGCCATTTCATGGTTATTCTTCACTTCCCACCTATCTCCTCCTTTTTGAACCGTAACATATTGCCGGGACTTTTATAAACAGCTTCCCTACAGTGATACATAAATACACTTAAATTGCAGATTAATTATTTTTAAAGCTGTCTGGGCTGTTCTGCTGTTTACAACACTTGGTATAACAAGACGCAGGCCCTGACTGGGGTCTCTGGGCCTTCCCATACACAAATAACTGGTACTCACACCCAACATTAAATTGAAGAGCGTTAGTGTCCCCGTTCTACAAAAGAGAGAACCTTCTAGCACAGAAGAATGTAATTATTTTTTCAATGGTTGTCAGGGTCATTTGTAGTAGAAGCAGCTCCCACAAGTGTATTTTTTGGTCACAAGACACTTTCAGCCTCCAGATCCCTTTCGCCCACTATGCTGCAATATTCCAACGTCTCCATTTTCCCTTCCATGCTTCATTCCTCCCCTTTCACTTTAGAGTACATAATATTGGACATTAGCAGCCTTCCTGACTTTTCCCCCCACTTTCATTTTCATGGTCTTTTCCTTGTGGATGTATTTACCATTACACACATCTGGAGTGCTCTATGATAACCTCAAGGGCAGTATTACTCTGCTGCACTGCCCCCACAGAGCAGCCTCCTTTGCCTGATGCCCACCCAGTTTCTCTCTCTATGGGGTGCCTTCTCTCAGGCAGGCACCCAATGCTGCCACAGTCCTGCCCTTCCCACAGGGCAGGAGCCCGGGAACCTCTCCCCAGGCTGCTCCATTTTGCTTCCTTATTTGCTGACCTCCAACTGCGCCGGTGCTCCAGGCAGGTCTCTCTCAGCACCTTCATCACAGCAGTATTACATGCTGAAGTTGTTCAGCCAGGCTGTTATTTGAATCAGCTCAGGATTTCTAAAATAACATTTTCTGTTACAGCTGTAGGCTTGGCCTTATGCGCCACTGCGTCCCAATTCTTTGCTCCTCCTCCCCGAGCAGCTGCCATTCCCTCTGGAGCCCCGGCAAGCTGCTTTCCTTAGACAGACCATCAACTCCCCTGCTGCACTCAGTAAGTGCCTCTCATCATCAGGAATGGGAAGCAGGACTTAATTCCCAACCAGTTTCCCTCAGTTGCTGGTCTCCTGGAGTAAACAGCAGCAGTTTGCGCTCCCTGGGTGCTGGCCAGCTAGGCAAAAAGCCCAAAGAGAGACAAGCAGAGCAGCACAAACGATTCCCTGTCTGGTGCATCATCCTGATTTTAACTCGGTATTCTGTTTATTATCCAGAATATTAAACTCATGTCCCGCTTCTTTGCGGCCAAGAGAAATTTAGACTGTGAGGGTGGATCATTTCTTTGGGAGTAAACCAAGCCAGGAGTGCCAGGCTACTTGTACTCCTGCCCTAATTTGTTGACACGTATGTATATACTTGAAGAAGATCAGGCTTGGCAATAGCAATTTGCAGCTTATAACTCACAGATGCAGAACTGCTCTGAATAACAGCTCTGTTTCGCAGCATCAGTCAGACTGCTTCTCCAGCTCTGTTGCTTCCAAACACTATGTGCAGCTTCATGAAACCCCGCAGACCTAATCCACAAGGTCTGCTTTTGTCCAAGGCCTGAGCTTGCCTTGTTACATGAAAGAATAACTGAATACATGAGTCTGCACAGTGTCCCCTCTCAAACACTGGAGACATGGAGAGCCTGATTTGCCTACAGTCAAATAACAAATCGTAATAGAGGATTTGTTCTCCATTCATTACCAAACTCAGAGAAATGGAATTCTGAGGGAACAAAAATGTTCACAAATCCATGTCAAATTCAGCAAACAGGTTTTAAACAAAAGTGTAGATAGGGATTCTTGAAGAGGTTTAAATACTTAATTTTGACATTTTCAGATTAAATTATTCTCTTGAGAAATACCAAGTTACTTTGTTTCTACATTTTCAAAATGAGTCTTCAACTTGCCTGAAATCATATTTCCAAGAATTGGGGGGCGGGAGGGAGGCGTGTGAAATAATCCAAAAATCTATTTTGCTTCCTGTCAAAAAAAGAAAAAAGGATCAGCTGCCACCAAAGTAAGTGTTTACTTGTTTCCCATTTTGTTGAAAAGTACATGCACTAAGTTTGTTTAGTCTAAACAGTGATGGGTTTGCCTTTCAATTTTTCAATTTGTTTTTTATACCAGAATTCCAGTTTTTGAGCAGCTCTTTCTAGTATCAGTCTATAAACCACTCTGCTGTCTTTTAATGCTGCAGATTCTTCATAACTGTAAAACTACTAAGCAGGCAAATACATTTTTGCAAAAGCTGAGCCCAAAACAGCAGTAGATTAAAACTCTTCAAGCTCGAATCATCATACAAATGTATGGATACATCTGAAAAAATGGATTCGTTGCTGAAACAGCTGGACGAAATTGCATAGGACTGCTTGGGAAGTTACACAACAGAAGTCTCACCATTTTCTGTGGACAAGTATTACCTCACCCATCTCTATCCCACATGACCCTGTTTGAAAAAGGTGTGATTGTTCCTATATTTTCAAATGTATATAGCAGTGTCGCGAATAGGATTTGTGAATCCTGCTAATTATGTTAATTTGTCGTGAATGGTGACTTTACACAATTTGATTTAGTAGCAGTTTAGAATTTACTAGTGACAAATCGCAGGATTTGATTTTGATATTTTAATAGCACTCAATCATCAGTTGATCAACAAAGCGATTAGACAAAATTAATCAAAACAGCGACTTAAAGATTCGAAGATGGCAAGGTTCACTCTATTACTACATGGAAGAGGCACACAAAGGAATAATAAATCACATTTGAATTAGAAGGATTTGCAGAGAGATCGTGGATGTAGGGGAACAAGGGGAACCCTCCCGTTGAGTCACGAGATTCAGAATAGACCCCCTTGCTTTCTAAACTCCTTCTCAGAGAGGAGCCTAGGTGCGGCTGGATCCAATCTTAGTCTCAGACTTGGTCAACGGTTTATGGGAATAAGGATTTTATATATATATATATATATAGCGGCAGTATAAGACTCACTTTGCAATTAGATCATACATGTACAGACTACTTAAATTGATTTAGGCATGCATACACACAGACATGAATATATATAGAGATAGATTTATATACATATATATAAAGAAAAAAAAAAAAAAAAAAGAGGTATACCTGTTAAAAATTCCCCTCGAGTTCAGTGAAATATTCACGTCAAATGTCTTGGCATTTCTCAACGGGCGAGGGTTGAGCCTCAAGGAGTGAAAGGTTTCAGCCCAGGCTCCACTGTCGGTCTTCGGCAGTGAACGTCCGATTTTAGCAAACTTTAAGTTTGCTAGCTCTGAGAGGCGTCCCACTCAGAGGGAGATGCTGGCCACAGTCCGCTGCAGTCCAGGAGAGCTCAAAGGGCCTCACTTGGGACTGCTGTTTTATAGGATTGTGAGATGATTGGCTTTAGTCATAAATTTCCATCCGAGCCACAATCTGGGTCGGTAATTAGCGGAATTCTAGTAACAATGGTACTGCTCCACTTGGTTACAAACCAGGTGAGGTTTGTTTCAAGGCTGTCAAGGGATAGCTAATTGCTCCCACTTCCTGCCTCAGCCATATGGGAGTTTCTGATAAGGACAGTGCCACTCTCCTCCTCAACCATGTAGGAGTTTTTGGTACAATTAAGGGGCGCTTAACTGACCAACTCACTATATGAAGGTTGCGGTCTTGGCAGGAATCCCTGAGGTCATAAAGCAGTCGAAGAGAGAAAGTTGGGGCGGGGGGGGATGCACCACCACAAGCAGACAACTGCATTTCTTCCAGACTGTTTGATGAAGCCACTAGAGCATTCAAAACGCAGTTCAATTCCCAAGAAAATATTATATATTTGAGTTTGGATAATGCCTCAGCAAACAAAGGGATGTACACGCATTTCCAGAGGAAGAAGCCTTACATCTACACAGTTGGATGCCTATGGCACATCATTTATAACACAGTCAGCCATACTGCTCCTAGAGCTGCTTTTTGCATACACTACAGGGTTACATATATAGGACTTTCTTGTTTATTTGTTCTACTGTTTTGACAGCAGCTATTCTGAAGCAGTATCTAAGTTTAAAGGGCTGTTTTGCAAGTCAGCCAATTTGAAATCAGATGCAAGATCAACAGAGCTGAGTCCTTGAAGGCACGTTTTTCCAGCTGACACACACAAATACACCTTCTTTTCTCAGTCACTAATTAGAGCCATATCGAACTTGGAGTCTGGCTCTGCAGTATGCTCACAGAAACTTCAAAAGGACAGGAAAAGGCACAAGATTATTTGCTCTGAACATTTGGCTAAATTGCTACTTCCCCCCCCGCCGTGGTTGCCAGGAGTGCACATAGCAGTTCTTTTTGTTACAGATTACTGTATTGTTTATGGCACTCTGCGTACTACTAGTTTCACATACTTGAACACTTCATTGAAAATAAACAGAAATTGCAGTTACACCCTCAAAGAGCTAAAGAAGGCCATAATAAAGGAAGCTTTTTTTTAAAATTTTTTTAAGGTCATTGACAGTTTGGGCATACACCATGCTCTCCGATATTTATTCATTACCTGAGGTGAATCTAGTTCACCCAACATTAACCAATGTGAGAAGCTCATACACATACTATATTGGTATCATAGGACACAAAGAAGGGCAAGTCACAGACAGCTTCCTCAACTATTTTTGCAGTACATAAGCATGTACTGATCTTTAAGATCATGCAAGTTGATGTCCAAACTGTAAGCTATCCTACTAAGCAGTTGGAAAATGTTATTGTTTGAGGCAAATAAGGCACAGATCTTCCCTGGAAATCAGCTTATCGCCATTGGAAGACTTTGTACAGTAGGGATAATGCTGCATACTGCCTTTGTGTTTCTCTGTTTCAGGGTGAGTAAACATAAATCAAGTTATATATACAGTTTATCTGCAATGCAGTCAAGAACTGTATCTGCAGTACATAAGAAAACACTCAAACTAGCTTTGAGCTTGACAGCTCTGTTATCCATAGCAGTGAAACTGCAGATTCCTGGTATCCATCAGGGCCTGCACAAGTCCATTCAGGATCCCAAGTGCACTCAGTAGCTCGGACCACGCACCCAAAATGCGGCTGGTTTCAGAGGGAAGCTTTACCACAGCTATCATCCTTGACTCTTCACATGGATCAGTTCTACCTTGGAGCAGTAAAGGTATACTCCTACTAGTCCCTTAAAGTCCACATCTGGCTTTTCCTCAGAGAAGCTGAACTGCTGACCCTGGACATGTTGCCACAACTTCCCACATGATGCTGATGCCATAGCTGACCACTTGGACTGGAAGAACAGGAAACAGTTTAATAACTGTGCCTGAAAACTACTGGAAGACTTTTGCACTCCTGTTCCTTACAAGCAGTCTTGCAAGATGAGGTACATTCCTGTGAAACTGCTCAAAAACCTCCCACAAATACTGATTAGTGATAAAGCTACTGAAGAACCTCACCTGAAAGCACAGTGCCTCACATGACTGGGTATTCACCAGGGAGAAATTGTTGAATATCATGCACAATTAAAAGCCATGCTTAGAAATTAAAAAAACAGATAAAATGGGAGAATTGACTTCTGTGTGTCTGATTATTTTTTCTTATATGACCTTATGCAATTTCTGTCTCCATGTATTCTTCCATGAAATACATTTACTAGCAGACAAGAAAATTAACATACAGAACTATTGTAAGACACATTGATCCCCTTGAACAAAATGTAATAGGTGCAAAGAAAATTATTTGCTATATTTTGCAGGAGGGAGATCATCTTCAGGTTGGACAAGATTTTTGGTGGATGGTCAACAGTCTATTCATCAGATCATAATTACAGGATCCCACACACAGCTTTACTGACAGAGCCTGGACAGAAGCCACACATGGTTTCTGCCCGAATACGTAACTCCACAGGACACTACTGACTAAAGATAACCCTGCTCCAGTTGTCCCAGGTCCTGATGCCAGGGCTAAGACTTCAAGTCTTTCTAATTGCTTAAACGTGATTCTTGAAGAGTTCCAGCTCTTCAGAGCATGCGCTAATTTATGTTCAACCTTCTCAGATGCCACACAGCAAACTTTACAGGGAAAGTTACCATGAATTTAAAGAATGCCATCAAAGCAACATACACGTTATATAGTTCTTTAGAAGAAATCCCTTGTGTCAATATTAGTTTCTATCAGTGATAGAAGCATCATGTTCTCAGTCAGTCTGTGTTCACCCCTTCTCTTAATTCCATGATTATTTCAACCTCCTAACTCTAGTAATTCAGAACCATATACAGCTAAAGTTTGATCCTATCAAGATCAAACTTGAAACAGCCAAGCACATTTTGACACTGCCTTTCAGCTGTGCTGGAGAAAGATTTATTTGCAAAAGCAAGCCAAAAACTGTTTCCAGGGAAATATTTTCTAGAGTAGCTGCATCATCATCATCTTTTGTTGTGTTCAAACAAACAGCTATTTCAGTAAAATTTTGTTTCCTAAGTGTCTTACAAAAACCTTTACTCAGTAAATCATGCTAAATTGAAGTCCTAGTCAAGTTAATAGAAGTTTTGCATTCATGGAAAGAGAAGATGAGGATCTTGCATGTGAAATTTAACTACACTAAAAACTAGACAGTAACACAGGTCTTGTCCATCGACCCACTAGTTAAAAATACTAGAGATTACAACCAGCAACAAAACCCTTATAACTCGTACATGTTCAGCTTCACCCAATTTGATGAGGTCTTCTATGGGTTGCAGACTTCTTTCCTCTATTTAAGCAAGCACTGTATTTCACAAATAATCAAATTCCAGAGATCCAAGAACTCTGATAGCCAAGGAACAATTATGAGAAGTTCTACAGCAAACGTAGGAGTTTCTGCTCAGGTTTGCTGCTACATCCATTTCATTATCATCAGTAATTAACACCATAAGATGGAATTTTTAATAAAGGAAGCAA